>VYVB01000520.1:0-169704 GCA_009761775.1 Ficus carica
CCAAGTGGAGCCTTGTGGTGCATGGAATCTTGAATCTCTTCTAGCTTATCTCTATCTTGGTTTTCTTGCTCACCAAGTAGCTAAAAGATAACTAAGCTTGCTCTCCAAGCCACCAAGGAGAACCGGCCCTACAAGGTGCATGAACCAAGATTTTTGCTTGTTCACCAAGCTTCTAACAAACGGCCATCAATGAGTGTGAGCCAAAAATGGCTTGCTCACCAAACTACTTGGTTTGATTACCTTATCCTTGCTTGTGTCACCTTGCTTACCTAAGTACATTTCCTTGTTCTCCAAGGATAAAAAACCGACCATAGCATGTGGGAAGCAAAGAAAAATCTTCTCAAACTTAACTCTAGCTTAATTGCTTGTTCCAATGTAACCAAGCTAACTAAATTCGTAACCAATCATTGACCTAGTTGGAGGCTTGGTTAGGAATATCAATAAATTCCCATTTGTCCCTTTCTTCCAAAAGGTCTTATATTGCTTAAGCCAACTATTTTCGAGTCTCGTAGTTAATTTTAACGAGAACTCAAACATATACTGATATTTAACTCAATCATGTGTTTCATATTATCATATAAAATTAAATCTTAAATTTTCCTTGTCAAAAAGAAAATCATAGATTTATCGTAATTTCGGGTTCTTACAAAATCTATCATAAAAGATTAGCAATTACATAGTTAGTATTGAAAATAACAGTTTATTGAAAAGAGATTTTAACTTTAACACATAAATTTAGTATTCCGGCAAAGATGTTACAATATACCATTATAGTCCTTTTTGTTGGTAAGAAAACGACAGTGCATAATTTAAACTTAGGACTTCAAAATTGTTAACACGTATAGAGTCAGAGCTGAAGACTTTCTGCCACAAATTTGTTTCTTACATTGATATTCTTGCCATCGTTACTTTTGGACTTTGCTTTAGTGAGTGTTATTTTTGTAAAGCAATTATGTTATCTCTATGAGTGAGACTTAGCTCATTAAAAAAAACAAAAAATAAAAAAATAAAAAACTAATTGCAAAAAATAATTATAAAACCTACAAATTCTAACACAACACCCACACTTCCATTTTAGGAAGACATATAATTCAGGAGAGTAGAAAATCCTAATGAAGGAGAGGTGATTAAAAAGATAATTAGGCAGACTCTAAAAAAAAAAAAAAAAAAAAAAAAAAAAAAACCTTGGCTTATGGCTGGATGAACAAAGAGGAACTTGTGTGAAAGTTTGCTTTAGAAAGCTGACAAAAAATGACATGACATCAGATACATAGCCAACATCTAATATATACTACTATTTTTCCTGTTCGAAATATACTACTATTTTTCTAGTATTAACATTTAAAGTCAAGTTCTTCAGCGGTTATTTTTGTTACATTTCTAATTAAAATAAAAAAAATTTTATTTCTTTTGTACATTAATAGAAAAATATATATTTCATAATTAAAAATAATTTACTAGTATTGATGTCATTATTATGTTAATAATTAAATAATAATCGATTAGTGAAATAATCCGACATAACGGTGATGTCAAAGAAAATATAAAGAAAATTAGAGCTATTTAAGAAAAACACTTTTTTTTTTTCCTTAGTGCTAGATTAAAAAAATTGAATAAAAAAAAGGCTTTGAAAAATTCGTTGCTCACCCTTTTATTTTTGAGTAAAATTTTCATTTAGTCCCTAAATTTTTAATCTTGTATAACTTTGGTTTCTTAAATTTTTTTTTTTTATAGCTGAAATGCCCTTAAACTTTTAAAATATTATTATAATAGTCATTTCTGCTAATTTTTTTTAATGGAATATGATTGTAATTTTGTTTTAAAAAAATGGTGCTAACTATGAATTCCGTCCAAAAATTAATAGAAATGACTACCATAGTAACGTTTTTAATAGTTTATGGTCATTCTAGCTGCGAAAAAAAAAAAGAACAGAGAATACCCCTAATTTATTAAAATACTTCTATAATAGTCATTTATGTTAATTTATAGGCCAAATATGTTAGTAATTTAGTCAAAAAGTGATGTTAACTAACGGATTTCGTTTAAGAATTAAAATAAAGGACTAATGAATCAACATTTTTATAGTTTAAGGGCTTTCCAGCTTCGAAATAAAATTCAGGGACTAAAATTGTATAAAGTCAAAAGTTCAAGTTTATCCACTATTTTTTCTCTCACGTCCTTTTATCACATCCCTTTATACCATTTTCTGTCAACTTAATATAAGAACTAGGGAAACTAATTAATAGATAGAAAATATTTACCGAAGCTAATTTGGTGATAATATTTGACATAAAGATAAATTCAAGGAAACTCTAACAATATTGCTTAATTCTTTTCTAATCACTTTCTTTCTAAGTGAATCACACAAATGAAGATGAAGAGAAGAAAAAAAAAAAAAAATATATATATATATATATATATATGAAAAATAATAGGAAATTACAAAATTCGAGACCAGTTATAATTTAATGAAAAGATTTGAACATAATTTGAGACTAGTGGCTGCTTAGAAAAGCATAAACCTAGTCAAGAATGATAAAACGCAAGAAATTAAATATATGCACTCACTGATAAATTATGAATTTCAATTCGTTCGCTACAGACCGTTCTTCCTTCAATGAAGAGGAAATAAATATATAACGTATTATAATTGGCCCTCTTTTTGGGAAAGGAAGATCAGTATTAACTTAATCTTCTAGCGTTATCAAAGGAGTTCCCAAAATCAATGACGGAGGGAGAGGGGCTGCCCCCGCCGGCTCTTTTTTTTTTTTTTTTTTCCCCCTTTTAATTTTCATATAGTGGGGGTTTTAATTTTAATATAATGGGTATGTGTATAAATTAATTTTCACCTCTTTAAATTAATACTTCTCTATATTTTATTGGGCAAATAATTTAGATTTTAATAAACAAAAACTGTTACTTCAAATGTTGATTAAAAAAAAAAATTATTTGCTCCCTACCCATAAATCTTGGCTCCATCATTCCCAAAATACTGATAGAAATGTTTGCTAAAAACTTTACGGGCAAGCCCTCTCTCTCGACAAGTAACACGCCACTCCAGTTCCACCGAATGTACCAATCTTGGTAAGAATACATAGGATATAGTCCTAGATACTCTTCATCGAGAACTAGGTGTTAAGAATAAGTCTTCATATTTAAGAGAGTCCCTCAAGAGGACCTCTCAGCACTCGAAATTTTGACTACTGATCTATCACGATAATATATTATCCTAGATCACTACATTCGGTGGTGTGTCATATTTGACTTAGCTTTGTAAGATATGGGACAAAATAAATTAGAATTACTTAAAAAATAATAAATAATAAACAGAAATAAAAGAATTTGATTGGGGAAGAGTTAATTTTCTTTGGTTTCATTAGTAGTTAGAAGAAATTAATGAAGCTCTTTCTTATATTTATGACGACACACTACTTATACGAATTGCATGAATAAACCACGGTAGTTCTATGTTGCTCAATGTGTTTGACCGTGCGTGTAAGGGTTTTCACGTTGCTATTTGGAATGGGGGTTTTTTTTTTTGGGCGTTAAGGCTAGTTGGTAGTGTTTAGAAGCCAATAATAATAATAATATTATAATTATAATTATAATTGTGCAAAAAAAAAAAAAAAAAAAGTGCTCACACATGCAAGTTTCTTCTTCCTTTATTGCCATCATATTATAACAGTGAATATTTTTTATGGGGGCTTATAAATACAACAAAAATTTTATCAACGTCAACAACTTATAACGTACCAACCGGTCCAAAAAAAATAAAAAATAGTACTAGGTAGAGCACAAAAAAAAAAAAAAAATGTACTACAATGTCCCCCATCGGCTTTCATGTACCGAAAATGTTATATAATAACCTCACTATTATCAGGGCTATTGGAGTTCATTTTGAGCACTTCGGCTCATTTTGGGCTGTTTGAACTATTGGGTTATGAGAAAATTAGGTAGAGAGCTATGTTTGAGTGCTTTCATATAATTTTGTCTACTTTAATATTAAAATTAAGTTAGTTCATTTGGGGTCACGTTTGGTAGACGGTGTTTAATTTGGAGGTTGGAGATGATTTGAGTATTGGAAATGTACGTTTGGTGAAAATAAAATGTTCAGAGTGAAAAAGTACAAAAACTTGAAACGTATTTACAACACAATTAGCAATATAGATCTTATTTCGTTTCTCTCGAAATTCTTTGCAATTTGAAAAAAAATAATCATCTCATTTCGACTTAATATGATAAAGTTATAGACTTTTAAATTTTGTGTTTTTTGAAAATATTTGAAAAAGTGAATAGTAAAATTGGGGGAAAAGGACAAAAAAAAAATGTTTGGAAACATTGTTTCCAAAAGTGATCTCAAACACCCCATTAATGTTATGAAATGATAAAATTATCAATTTTTATATTATGATATGCATAAATATAAGAAGGTGTCAAATTTACAGCAGTTTTGCATACAACACTTGGGTTATTGGGTTTAGGTAATGAAACTTTTAAATTTAAAGGTCTATAATAGATTTCTAAGTTTTTAGGGGCCATTATGCAATTTATTTATGGGGTGCTTAATATACTAAAACTCATATATATGTATATGTAAGCAAACAAAAACATAAAACCAGAAAACCAGCTGGCCTCTATTACCTACGTGTTGGACGTTTGCTCTAGAAAGGCAATAAAATAAATTTTAAACGTGCCTAGCTTCTACAGCAACTGGAATCAAAATAAGACGACAATCAAATAAATATGACATGTATTAGTTTCTCACCTCATTTGTACAACAAGTTAACAAAGACCGTAGTAGGCCAAAAAAGGAAAGAAAGAAAGAAAGAAAGAAAGAAACGTATAATTTTATACAACCACCACCCACGTTAAATTGTACAAAAGTGACCAACAACATTCTCTTAATCCTTACCAATAAAAGAGACAAACTACTATCTCATTCTCTCACAATAGCCCAAAACAAAAAATTGAGCAAAAAGGCCAAGGAAGATACACGGGCATTGACAAAAGATTAGGAGAAAAATCTTCATAGAAGAGCATTTCCTTTTACGATGCTGTCATGGTACCTGCAGTTACAACTTCATTCTAATTTTTACAATTTTTAATATTCAAAATGCGTAATTTTATTGTTTAAATGTTTCAATTTCACTATTTTAGTATTTGAAATGCGCAATTTAGTTGTTCAAATGTATAAGTTATCGTATCTTTTAAAAATTTAAAAGTTTACATAATAATACGTATAAGTCTAACTTTCAAATGTATAAATTTCCATATGTAATACATAAATTATATTATTCCTGACATGATGCCGTGAATGTTTCTCCCAGCTGGCGTCACAAAAGAAAATCCACGAATGACATTGCAAACATGGATAAGTTTTAACACTCACTCCAATGAAACAAAAAGCACTTCTTACATTGAATATAGTAACTGTATTAATTGATTTTGAAGTAAAATTAGAGAGGTGCAAAAGAATTTATACGCTTAGCTCTAACTACGAATACGTTTGGTGGATGGTAACATCGGACGCGAGTTGGTTATGTCGATAGCCAAAGGCTTTTGAATATATGGCTTACCATAAATATATGCACGCATAATTATTCATATTATAATTCATATTCTGCGTTATAAATAGCTCAATTACAATTAAAAAATGTACCTGGAACGTATTTTAACCAGTATATAGAAGAGTATTGACAAGAAAACAAGGGTAAAATGAATAAAAAAAAAAAAAAAAAAAGGACAAAAAAAAAAAAAAAAACCAATATAAATCCACGCACTGATGCGACTGGACTACCAGGTGACATTTGTTTTTTTAATTATCCGTTTTTCTTTTTGCTTCTCATTTAGTCGATGTATCTTTGAACGCACGCTCTACAAAGCCAACCTCTTTCTAAAAATGTATTCTAAACGTGCCTAGCTTCTAAAGAAGACAACATTCAAAGGTTGGTCATTTAAGAACCAGCTGACTTTGTTTACTAGTCAAACTCTTTCTACATCGTGTCACCAATAATTGAGCAAAAAGGGACAAGGAATATGCACAGGCATTGACTAAAGAGAAAATGGAAAAAAATTATATGACATCAGTTCCTTTTGCAGCGCAGTCTCGAAATTGGTAACGTTACATAAATTTATCGTAAATTTTACAATTTTAATTCACTATTAGGTATAGTTGAAATAAACAAATTACTATATTAAGAACTTATAAAACATTAAGACTTTGTTTAATATTTAAGTTTAATTCCAAATAAAATATATTTTTTCATCTCAGTTTTTATCTATTTTTCTGAAAACTTAATAAAATTTATAGCTAGTTTTTATAAAGTCAGTCTATTCTAAAGTAAATATTTTATCTCCAACCGACGAACCAAACTCACTCCAAGCTTTTGTTTGGCTCTTAAGTCCAAGCTTAAGTTTTTCAACTTAGTTTTTGTCTTTTTCTTGTAAAGTCAATAAAAATTATAACCGGTTTTTGAAAAGTCTTTCAACTTTAACATAAAAATTTCATCCAAAACTGTACACCAAATGTGAGCTAAAATTCAAAATTTATATGTTCTAAGCTATAACAGGCAAATTAATGAATAATGCCGCCCAGGGCTGGATTTAGTAATTTCGGGACCTTAACTAATAATATTTTTCAAAGTAGGCATATTTGTTTGTTTCTCTTTTTTATTAGTGGTTGCATATGTATAATGTCTTAACGTACAAGTACTCAGTAAAGATTTCTTTAAAAAAAGTAGTCAGTCTTTAATGACAATAAGTTGTCACCGAAAAATCCGCTATTAGGATGACATAGGAAGCTTGATAGCTATGTGATGCTGTTGAGACTAGCTCAATGGGTGGGAAGGAATGTGTTTTAGTGGGAGCTCTCAGATTTTGAAATCTATTAGTATTTTCGTTTCATCTTAATAATTGAGAGTCATAGGATATATATATATATATATATATGTGACCACTAAACATTTTCCTGTTTAGCCACCAAGCATTAGTGGCGAATTTAGTTTCAAAAGGGTTCTCCGATGTTATGATTTGGGATACACAAAAGATTAATTATTCAAGCATAGTACTTGGAGTATATTGGAATGTTTCTATATATCTTATAAATTTTTGGTTTCAGTTCTCATAATTGACGAAAGGAAGAAATATATGTCAAATAACTACAATTTTCTTATCTCATTTGTACAACAAGTTAACAATGACCGTACTTCTAATGAGTAGGCCGAAAAAGGAAAGAAAGAAAGAAAGAAACGTATAATTTTATGCGACCACCACCCACGTTAAATCAGTTGTACAAAAATGACCAACAACATTCTCTTAATCCTCACCTATAAAAGAGGCAAACTACTATCCTCTCATTCTCACAATAGCCCAAAACGAAAATTTCCAACATTTTCATTTATAGTTTCACATATTATAAGGGAAAAAATGAAGTATTTGGCAGTTTCTGCATCATTTGCCACAATTCTCATATTCCTTTTTTCATTTGTTTATGATCACACTCATCATGACTTTCTTCTCCGCATGGCCACTCTTACAACCAATTTTACATACACTTCTAAACCCATTTTCTACTCTGCAAATGATTTTCTTCACTGCATGACCACTTCATCCAACTCTACCTCCACTTCTAAACCTATCATCTTCGCTCCAAACGATCCGTCATATTACACTACACTAAATGCAGCCATACAAAACCCTCGTTTTTCTTCGACTTCATCCCCAAAACCATTTGCTATCGTCACGCCAGTTCATGTCTCCCAAGTCCAAGCCGTTGTTTACTGCTCCAAGAAACATGGCATGCAAATCAGAATAAGAAGCGGCGGCCATGATTACGAGGGCCTTTCTTATGTCTCCAATGATAATATCCCGTTTGTCGTGATTGACATGATAAACCTGCGTTCCATTAGCGTAGATGTGGAGAGCAAATCTGCATGGGTTCAAGCTGGAGCTACGCTAGGTGAACTTTATTATAGGATTGCCGAGAGAAGTGAAAATCTTGGCTTCCCTGCCGGTGCTTGCCACACTGTCGGTGTTGGTGGACACTTTAGTGGAGGAGGCTACGGTTATTTGTCGCGAAAACATGGCCTCGCAGCTGATAATATTGTTGACGCCGTGATCATCGACGCTCAGGGAAGAATTCTTGATAGGAAATCCATGGGTGAAGATTTGTTTTGGGCCATACGCGGTGGTGGAGCAGCAAGCTTTGGAATTGTCATTGCATGGAAGCTTCAACTAGTTGATGTTCCATCGACAGTGACCGTATTTGATGTCAAGAGGAATTTCGAACACGACACAACAAAGAAGCTCGTTTATTGGTGGCAAAGCAGAGCTGACAAAGTCGATGAGGATCTAAACATCTTTCTCTCATTCTGAACTGCGAGTTCTATTGACAAAGAAGGGAATAAGAAAATTGTTCTAGAAGCTTCCTTCCAGGCCACGTTCCATGGCGGCGTGGACAAGCTCCTTCAACTGATGGAAAAGGAATTTCCCGAATTGGGTTTGCAAAGACTGGAGTGCACTGAAATGAGTTGGGTCGAATCCTTCGTCTATCACAATGAATTCAGAGATGGAGAATCCTTGGATATTCTGCTGACTAGAAAACCTAATTTCCATATAGGATCTTTTAAAGTGAAATCCGATTATGTTGAAGAGCCTATTCCGGAGGATGCATTAGAAGGAATGTTGGGAATGTTGTATGAAGAAGCGATGGGAAGAGGTTGGATTGCACTTTATCCTTCCGGAGGGAAATTGAACGAGATTTCAGAATCCTCGATCCCATTTCCACATCGAGCTGGGAACCTCTACAACATTCGTTATTACGTGGATTGGGATGAAGAAGCTGGGAATATTACAGCGTCTAAAATTCATATGAGTTGGATAAGAAAGCTTTACGATTACATGACTCCCTACGTCTCAAAAAACCCTAGGGCTACTTATTTCAACTTCCGAGACCTCGAAATTGGAATGGATAACATTGAGGGTGACACCACAAGTACTTACAATAATATTGCACAAGCAAGCATTTGGGGTACCAAGTATTTCAAGAATAATTTCTACAAGTTGGTTCACGTGAAGACAAGAGTTGATCCAACTAATTTCTTCACTGATGAACAAAGCATCCCGCCTCTTCTTTCGCGTTAAAACATTCATGATTAGCGATTCTCTTTTGCATCTTCATTAGCATTCTCATTTTGTGTCTTTTAAATAAAATTTCTGTTACGAAATGTACGGTGGTTTATGAATTCAAATGAATAAAACTCCTTTAATTTGTTTGTTGAATGCTTTACGTTCATTTATGCTTCTTCTTTTCTATTTTCATTTGAAGCATCCAGCTGCTCCAACATTAATATATACGGTCCTTAGATTACAGTTGCAATAAATTTTTTTTCTTTTTATTTTGGGTGTCATTGAAGTCGGCTTTGTTCCAATATTTCCTCTGCCAACGTCATTGATGATTCCTAAATGCTCTCCCCCAATAATGACCTTTAAACAAATTATTACTACTTAAAAAATTAAACACGGTGTAAAATTTTTTAATTGTTATGTTTTCACCAAAATTTATATATTACAAATTATAGTTGGTTCTTAAGGTGGCTCGTAATCTTTAGCAGGGAGTTGGTACTTTTTTCATTTATGGTTTCTCATCGTTAATTTGCTTTTTTAGCCAAATATTAGTTTATACTTAGAGACGAAATCAAAAAAGAAAAAAAAAATTGTTGGGGGATTTGAGCAAATTTAGTATATTCCTATTAAAATTTAGTAAATTAATCAAAAACAAATTAAAGCAAATGAAAATTTTAAAGTTTATTTTCAGTTATGTCCCTCGTACGTATCATAATTTTAATTGAAAAAATACAGAAAAAAGTGAGTGAAGTGCCTTCATATAGTTGTTTTCTGTTTATTTTTGTAAAAATCCTAACATAAATAGGTTTAGTAAGAATAATTCTTATATTTTTCAGTTTTTTTCTAACTGTCATTCTAATAAAAAGGGTTAATTGGTTAAGTTCAAAGTTCAATAGGTAAAGCGAGAGTCTTAAAATTCAGAGAGATTGGAATGATCCAAAAATTCATGAAACATAAATGAAAATAATACATTTTGAATAAACTTTGGGATTATAAAAATTTATGGAGAGACTAAAATAAGAAAAAAGAAATACAAAATAGTAATATTTTAGTGGAGTAATTACTTCGGATCGAGAGAGCGATAACCATCTATGTTGTATTCATTCCACCATTAGGGTGTACATCAATCAAACTTTTAGCTCCTTCCACACCTTCATAAAACATCATGCGTGACTGTCAAAGCTTTCCTTTTATGGCAACCCCAAAAGCGGCTAAAATAATTCCATGTCAAATATGTAATTATTGAGAGGAATGCCACGCCGCTAGTCCCACTCTGCATATATGCCATAATGCCATTCAAGCCATCCAATGAAGGATGGTCAACATGTCAAACTAAGAACAAAATTTGAATAGACCATAATGCCCTCGTCTCATCTATCATACTTTTATCTGTCATCTCTCTCTCCCTCTGCCAAACAAGCTGTCAAACTCAAGTTGTCTACTTAAGAGAATATCAATTTGCATGCTCCAATATAGCCGTGAAATTCATTATTTTGGTTTATCCTGACAGATTGTCCATATATTTTTGGTAGGGAAAACATTACCTTCCATTTTTTAGATCATGAATAGAGCCGGCCGTCCCAACATATTTTTGGGCCTAAAGCAACAATTTTAAACGAGATCTTTTTTCACTAATAAATCTCGTAGCTTTTTATCGAGATTTTCCCGCTCTTTTCCATATTATAAACATTTATAGACACATAATTTAAATTATCATTATCTGTAGTTTGTATTTTTATTTCATATATTATCATTTGGTTTTGATCTTCTTTGATAACTACTACATAATAACACGTTTTATTGTCATTGTTTTTTTTTTTTTTTTTTTTTTTTTTTTTTTTTTTTTTTTGTGCCATCACTTCATCATTTTCTAGATCCATAATTTTTTTCTTCAATTGTTTCCTCACTTGACTTCATTACATTTCTCTTATTACTTGTTAGAATTTTCTTTTTTTAAAAAATTATTATCAATTTTTAAAAATGATAATACTAAAATTACAGGTATTCTAGGAAAAATTTTTGGGGTCTTAAACAAGTGCTTAAGTGGCCTAGGAGAAGGGCCGACACATTAGAGAGATTGTATATGAAATTCAATTAGTCACATAGTGATATCTTGTTTGACATGTGGAGTGAGTCCTCAAAGTATTCTGCCCAATTATTTTTCTTTGCAGGGAAAAAAACTTGAATTCTGTTAAGATCCTGAAAGAATTCTGCTTAAAACATATTCTGATGGAATTTTTTTTGGTCATGTAGCTAATACACATTTTAGAAACGACCCTTCCCGGAAAATGTTTTTCTACGATCCTTAAGTCTCTGTTTGGTATGAATGAAAGGTCACTAGTAAAAATTGTGGATTACACGACGGTTTTTTACTGTCGTGTAAAGTTTACACGACGGTTATCCAACCATCGTGTAATCTAGTGTCGTGGAAGATAACACAACGGTTATTGAACCGTCGTGATATCTCAATGCTACACGACAGTTAAAAACCGTCGTCGAAATAAGGTACACCATAGTGGATACAAGTAATATAGAGATATTACACGATGGTTCTTGGCCGAACCATCGTGTAATGCGGACATTACACGACGGGTCTTGGCCGAGCCGTCGTGTAATGCGGACATTACACGACGGGTCTTGGCCGAGCCGTCGTGTAATGCGGACATTACACGACGGTTCTTGGCCGAGTCGTCGTGTAATGTCTCTTTTATTAAAAATTTTTTTTTATGGTTTTTTGGTGATTTCTCACGACTGGCCTAACCTGTATGTTATCCAATACATTATCCAAGATAGTAACTTCAATGATCAAAGTAAAATTACATACCAATTTTTACATTACAAGTTCACATATCATAATTAATGAATTGCATTACATGGCTAGCCCATTCTCCCCTAATCAAATCCAAATCCTCAGAAGTAAAAAATTATTTACTTTCAAGTACATCAATTCCATTCAATACTATGTCCCTCATAAAACCTAAAATAGAATAACCACATTCAACACTTCCCTCTTGGAAAGGACAAGGATGGTTCGAGATTTTTGTTTTATAGTCTCGTATGCTTCTTCTAATCCCTTCTCCGGTCATAATCTTCCAATCCGTTAGGGCCCTAGCAAATTGATAAAGTTCAAACTAATTAAGATATATATAATTAAGATTAAATAAAAGAAAAACTCATTCAAGCATTTCATCGAGTGTGTTGTGGGCGCAAAAAATCATGTTGAAAAATGTGTGTAAAGTGCCAAAACCAATCACAAATCATTCATCTACAAAGAGCAACATTAAAAACAAAAACATTCATGTTCAAAAATGGATCTTTAACGAAAAACAACAATACAAGAGAGCAAATGTGTTTTAGTTTATATACGAAGTCACCTTGCTTTTCTTTGAAAAAGAATATGCACGGCCACATGAAGAGGGAGGCAACTTCGGCAACGACGGCAATGGCGGCTTGACAGGATTATAAAAGAGTGGTGGCAGCGAGTTGGTGAAGGATGTAGGTACTTGAGAAATATAGAGAGTGTGAAGAGAGAACTTAAGAAATTCGTGCGGAGATGAAGAGAAACGAGGAGGAAATTGTATTTAAATTATGGGTTTTGGCGCGCGGATTTCGAAAAATTAAATTTGAAAATTTTTAAAATTTTTAGAAGATTACACGACAGACTATTTAGAACCATCGTGTAACACTAAGAATTACACGACGATCCCCTAGGACCGTCGTGTAATGTCCCCCCTGAGTGAGGGATTACACGACGATCCCCCGGTACCGTCGTGTAATGTCCCCCTGAGGGGCAGATTACACGACGATCCCTCGGGACCATCGTGTAATGTCCCCCCCGAGGGAGGGATTACACGATGGACCCCCGGGACCGTTGTGTAATGTCCCCCCGAGGGGCGGGATTACACGACGGACCCCCTGGACCTCGGGGGATTACACGACAGACCCCCGAGACCGTCGTGTAATGTCCCTCCGAGGGGCGAGATTACACGACGGACCCCCGGGACCGTCGTGTAATGTCCCCCCGAGGGGCGGGATTACACGACGGACACCCGGGACCGTCGTGTAATGTCCCCCCGAGAGGCGGGATTACATAATGGTCCCCCGGGACCGTCGTGTAATGTCCCCCCCCCGAGGGGCGGATTACACGACGGTCCCCCGGGATCGTCGTGTAATGTCCCCCTCGAGGGAGGGATTACACGACGGACCCCCGGGACCGTCGTGTAATGGCCCCCCGAGGAAGGGATTACACGACAGTTCCTTGGGACTGTCGTGTAAAGTTGGACTTTACACGACGGTCCCAAGGGACCGTCGTGTAAAGTCAGACTTTCCACGACGGTTCCTTGGGACCGTCGTGTAATCTCCGTCGTGTAATCTATCTTTTGTAGTAGTGGGTGGAAGAAAAGAAAACCTTGCGGACTTTGAGATGGAAATTTGTAACTTGAGGTGTTTGGCAGGAAAGAAATTTAGTAAGAAAGGAAAAGTGGACAAAGATGGGTTCCATCAACACCACTAGAAAAGAGGGATTACATGACGGGTTTTAACCGTCGTGTAAAGTTTTCACGACGGTTCCTTAACCGACGTGTAATCCAGTGTCGTGGAAGATAACACGACGGTTTTAATACCGTCGTCATATCTAAGTTTTACACGACGGTATTAAAACCGTCGTGTAATCCTCGTAAACAATTATGTGGGGCAGGCAAAAAAATGAACATTACACGACGGTTCCGGGGAGGAACCGTCGTGTACTCCATTAATTACACGACAGTTCCTCCCGGAACCGTCGTGCAATCCTCTGTTATTACAGTAGGATTACACGACGATTCCAGGAGGAACCGTCGTGTAATCCTCGTGTAATAACAGAGGATTACACGACGGTTCCGGGAGGAACCGTCGTGTAATACATAGATTACAGGACGGTTCCTCCCCGGAACCGTCGTGTAATCCTCGTGTAATCCGTCTAATTACACGACGGTTCCTCCCGGAACCGTCGTGTAATCCTCTGTTATTACACGAGGATTACACGACGGTTCCTCCTGGAACCGTTGTGTAATCGATGTTATTACGCGACGGTTTCTCCCGGAACCGTCGTCCAATCTTTCGTCTAATTTATTATTTAAAAAATAAATTTTGGGTTTTTTTTTTCCACCCACAGGCGGCCTAATCTGTATGTTATCCATTAAACGACCGAAGATATTAACTTCATTAATCAAACTAAAAATACACTACAATTATTATATTACAAGTTTATACATCATAATTAATGAAATCCGTTACATGTGTACACCATTCTCCCCTAATCAGATCCAAATCCTCAGAAGAATAAAATTGTTTACTTTCAAGTGCCTCAATTCCATTCAACACTATATCCCTCATAAAACCTAAAATAAAATAACCACATTCAACACTTCCCTCTTGGAGCGGACAAGGACGGTTCGAGATTTTGGTTTTATAGTCTCGTCTCCTTCTAATCCCTTCTCCGGTCATAATCTTCCAATCCGTCAGGGTCCTAGCAAATTAGAAAAATTAAAAGTAATTAAAGATGCATATAATGGAGATTAAAAAAATTAACATATTCAAATTGACTTACATGTTCATTAGCTCAGTAAAATCGTCGCGTTTCTTCTCCCAAAGAGGATCAAAAATAAGGACGAGGTCCTCCCATGGGTCAATGACACCCAAAACCCAATGTCTCCCTCTGTTATGTGGCACAAGATAAAGCCGTTCTTTGGGTGCGTCACGCAAAAAGCTGAGAAGATTGTCCGTTCGCTCTCTCCTGGCAGCATCTTCAGTATCTGTTCTCACCGGTGAGATCAAGCTTGGAGACACAAACACAAACTTCTCAGCTAGCCCGTTATTTCTACATAGTTCCTCCAAATATCTGCATAACCATATCAAAAATGTTACGCATTTCGAAATATAGAAGATTTTCCAGATAAAAAGATAATGTAAGATAAATAATGTCGTACCTCATGTAGACTAATATACAATTCGCACTGATTTCTTGTAAATTAATGAACTCATAAATATCTTCAAAGCTCAGAAAAACAGGCATATCAAAACCCATAATCGTGTACGGTATTGGGACCTCAATCTGATTACCTTGACGCATGGAACTATGTGCATAATAAGCCAAAGACTTCATTTCTCTGTTCATGTTATTAAAGTTGAACACGAGTTTTTGTTCTTGCGCACCTTGTTGTACCTCAGTTCGAGAGTCGATCGTTTTATTTCCAGCCTTTTTTTGGCTTTTTCTGTTGCCAGCTGCTGGGTCGGGAACGTGACTAGGCCCTCGACTCGCCTTGTTCATACTCATGTCGAGCTCAACTAAGCTTTTAGGCCAAGCAACAAACCCATTAACAGCATCCTCCACAGTGGTTGCGTCGTACGTCGGTATAGGTAATGTTGCTTTTTTTAATTTGGGCACGTTGATTGACACTCGCACGTTCCCTTCCCCCAGTGGAATCCCATGCACCGTCTCGGTGGGGAGGCTCTCGAGCCATGCTCTTCCAAACGCAACAAGCAACTGTCCACCCTGAACTTCATCGAATATATAGAGCTTACACTCCTGACTTTCGACCGGCATGTTTGGCGGCTCATTAACTCCATCTTGTTTTTCTTGGGCAGAGCAACTAGCCTTAAAGCTGTTGTGTTGGTCTACGGTTGGCACATTCTTGGGATCAACCGATGGCTCAACATCTTTGTTCGCACATAGCCCACGCACCAAAGCCTTTAATTCTTCTATTTCACGTCTCATTGATTGTACTTCATTGTCTTTCTTCGAACTTCAACTTAGGTTAAAGTACTGAGACGGCTTTACGAACTTTGATTGGCCACGGACACGGCCTTTGTGTTCAGGTCTAGATAATGCATGTGACAATACATCATTAGTGCCAACTGACTCGAAAGTGCCTTGGCTCGCCTGTGTGTTGTATTCCATCTGCAAGATTATTAACATAAATCATTTAAGCAAAAGGGTTGTAAGTACTACGTATAGTAGTGATGAAGATATCATTGTTAGTTGATAAACTTACTATCAGCTCGCTAGCTTTTTGACATGCTGGATCTTTCAACTCTCCATCTACGGCTGTATGTTGCTGTAGCCACAAACCATCTCTTTTTTCCCATTTCCCAGTCTTCTCAAACTGTAATTAACACCGTTAGTATAAATGGGATACGATTTAGTAAACACAAAATTTATTGACATACCATTTCCTGGTCGAGCTTCCTATATCCGTCTCGGCCTCCTCTTGATGAGTATTCGTTGTTTGTCCTTATTTCGCTTCCACGATCAGATAGTTGTTGGAATTGCGACGACGTTATATACTGAACGAATTTCATCCAATCCTCTTCTTCAATATTGGGGTAGTTGTCAATAACTTTTTACGGCCGTGTCCACACACTTTCTTCATTTATAAATTCCTCGACAAATGTCTTGTACAGATCATACCGAAAATTCCTTGCAGCCTCACCACATGATTTTAAACAAGTGCTCCGGAAGCTTTCTTCCACGGTGAAAGAAGTAACAGTTTCTTTCCAAATAATTTCTTTCAATTCGTCTAAATCACGAGATCTCCAATCTTGAATCCATATTGGAACGTGCTCTCGAGTGAGCACGCCAATCCAGCTCATCAATTCGTCACCGTGCTTCCCTTCTGGTTGTCCTTTCTCGTCAAACGTGACTTGAATCCGTTCACCTCTTTTCCTTGCCATATGGACGCGTTTCATTATTGTTGCCCTTCGCTTACCCTCGACAGTGGGATCCATAGGGTTTCTCCTTCGTGCTCGTCCCTTTTTGGAATGTTCCATTGTATTCGTTCACCTACATTTATTGGCAAAAAAAAATAATAATAAAATTTACGTTAATGGGTATTCGAACTTTTTGGCAGAAATAAAATATAGTGGAAAATACCACGAATGTTATATTTCCACAAGGGCGCCTGGCGCCCCACACGGGAGCCTGGCGCCCCACAAGGGCGCTTGGCACCAAACACGGGCGCCTGGCGCCACACACGGGCGCCTGGTGCCCGTGGAGCGCCTGGCGCACCACAAGGGCGCCTGGGCGCCCATGTGTGGCGCCTGGAGCCCATTGTGGCGCCTGGCGCACCACAAGAATTATGAAAAAAAAAAAAACACTCCAAAAAAAACATAAGTGCTTAAAAAGTGCCATAGGACAAAAATAACACGACAAAAATTCATGTGCTTGGTTTTATACATATATAATAGTGATTGCTTCTATATTATTCCTCCAAAAACTCAAGTTGACATTTCATCGAGCATATTGTGGGCGAGAAAAATTCATGTGTATATATAGTGTAAAAACCATTCACAAACCATTAATCTACAAAGAGCATCATTATGAACTTAAACACCCATGCTAAAAAATGGATCTTTAGTGACAAACAACAAGACAAAATCCCAAATTTATTGTAAGTTGTATATGAAGTCACCTTAATTTTCTTTGAAGATGAATCGACACTCCAACAACAATAAATTGGTTACGGCGGCGGCAACAACGGCGACGGCGGCGGCAACGACGGCGGCGGCAACGACGGCGACGGCGTCGGCAACGACGGAGTTGGCGGCGGCTTGGAGGAGGAAGTGGGTACTTGAGAAATTTAGAGAGTGTGAAGAGAAATGAGAAGGTATGTGGAGAGAAAAAGGTGAGGAAGTTGTATTTAAGTTATAGGTTAGCGCGGGAATTTCGAAAAACGAAAGTTAAAAATTTTTAAAATTTTTTAACATTTACACGACGGTGTACTTTAAAACCGTCGTGTAATAATAAGATTACATGACGGGTAAAAATTGACCCATCGTGTAATTCTTTTTTTATTTTTTATTTTATTTTATTTTTTTTTCAAGTCCGTGGGGACTTTCAATTGGGGATTACACGACGGTCCCCCAGGGGCCCGTCGTGTAATCATGGGATTACACGACGGTCCCCCAGGGGCCCGTCGTGTAATCATTACACGACGGGCCCCTGGGGGACCGTCGTGTAATCTTAATTTTTTTTTTTGTTTTTTTCAAGGCCGCGTCGTGTGGACTTCCCCTTGGGGATTACACGACGGGCCCCCAGGGGCCCGTCGTGTAATCGTGTGGACTTCCCCTTGGGGATTACACGACGGGCCCCCAGGGGCACGTCGTGTAATCGTGATTTTTTTTTTGTTTTTTTTTTTTTTCAAGGCCACGTCGTGTGGACTTCCCCTTGGGGATTACACGACGGGCCCCTGAGGGGACCGTCGTGTAATCGTGATTTTTTTTTTGTTTTTTTTTTTTGTTTTTTTTTCAAGGCCGCGTCGTGTGGACTTCCCCTTGGGGATTACACGGACCGTCGTGTAATCCCTTGGGGATTACACGACGGTACCCCAGGGGCCCGTCGTGTAATCATTATTCTTTTTTTTTTTTTCTTTTTTTAAGTCCGCGTGGCGTGGACTTCCCCTTGGGATTACACGACGGTCCCCCAGGGGCCCGTCGTGTAATCATGCTTATTTTTTTTTCAAGTCCGCGTGGACTTAAACGACGGTCCGCTGGGGGCCCGTCGTGTAATTCGGGGATTACACGACGGGCTTATTTGGGCCTGTCGTGTAATCTCCTATTACACGACGGTTTTAAAGTACACCGTCGTGTAATCTTGAAAAAATTTTGAAAATTTTGGAAATTCGTCACCACATTCCGAAGACCTCATACCACTGTGTTGTATACAAAAAATTACACAAAACTGTAGCAATCAACATAACAAACTAAATATAGTATAGATCATGATGAATTATAATAGAAATTAATTAATGTAGTTGTACACAGTAAATGGCATAATGTTCAAGTTTTTTTCTTTTTTCTCTTTGCTGCCTCAACACGTGTCCATTCAATATCTGGTCGAACCAAGTATGCAACATCATCATCGAAATCGTCAATCTCCTCAACCGGTGGCATTCCCTGTGTGAAAGATGGAATGTCGGAGCAATCTTCCTCATCTTCTTGCCCATCACGGTACAATTTTGGCTTCATCGGCACAACTAAGGACAACTCTGCATTGCTGGGATCCGTTGTATAAAATACTTGGCTTGCTTGTGATGCCATAATGAATGGATCATTTTTGTATCCCAATCGTCTAAAGTCCACAACTGTGATGCCATCACTGTCAATCCTTACATAATTATTGTCTGCCCATTTGCACTTAAAGAGTGCTACATGTAAACCACAGTAATCGAGTTCCCAAATATCTTCAATGAAACCGAAGTAGTTCATAGTTCCATAAACTGGATTCTTGTCCTTTGCAGATGAAATATGCATTGCCTTAGCACGGATACTAACACCACTATTTTGAACGGGATGCTTCTCATCTCTTTCGCGAGTGTAGAATGTATAACCATTGACGAAGTACGATGTATACCGTGTAACAATCGTTGACGGACCTCTAGCGAGGTTTATTAACTCTTGCGAACATCCGTCCTTCTGAAAGACATGACTTCGTAGCCACAGACGAAACGTCCGATTGTGGTCATCGTGTATCAACTTTTCACTTCGTCCTCTTCTTGGATATTTATCTCTTATTTCCTGTAGGCGAAGCTCGATAAAAGGCTCAACTTCAACCCTATTATGTAAAGTATAGAGACAAGCTTTCTCCCATTCACATCGATTTACCTGCGATGGAACGCCGACGGATAGTCTTTTCCAGTCCATGTTTGTAGTCTTCGGCAACCCAATCGCCTCCGCGGTGGACAAATACTCGGAGCAAAATTCGACCGATTCCTCCGCAATGTAGCTTTCTACTATACATCCTTCTGCCCGATTTCGGTTCTTGACATAACCCTTCAAAATCTTCATGTACCTTTCAAAGGATACATCCATCTCAAGTACACCGGTCCACATAGCTTCAATTCCCGGACTAAGTGCACCGTTAGATGAATCATTATGTCAAAAAATGAGGGTGGAAAGTACTTTTCGAGCAAGCACAAAGTCTTAACCAACTCTAATTGTAGCGAATCTAGTGTCAATGGATCTATTACCTTAGAGCATATCGAGTTGAAAAATGAGCATAACTTGGTAATTGCGAATCTCACATCCTTCGTTAAAACTCCTCGCAACGCCAGCGGTAATAACTGTTGCATCAAGATATGACAATCATGTGATTTCATGCCAATCAGCCTCAGATCCTTCATAGACACCAACCTTTTCAAGTTGGAAGAATACCCGTTGGGCACTTTTACAGAAGCGAGCCACTCACAAAGCTTTCTTTTTTCTTGTCTTGATAGTGTGTACTTCACCGGAGGTAAGTAAGTTGCATTCCCTTTCTTCGTAGGGATCAAGTTAAGTCTAATCTTCAATTCCTTAAGATCCAAGCGTGCCTTCTCACCATCTTTGCTCTTATTAGGAATTTCTAGCAACGTGCCCACTATTGATTCACACACGTTTTTCTCAATATGCATCACATCCAAGCAATGACGAACAAAAAGTGTCCTCCAATATGGAAGTTCGTAGAAGATTGACCGTTTTTTCCAAGGGCCGTCTACCACGGGATCATTGTTACGCCGTTTTCTTTTCCCTAGCACCACTTTCAAATCCTTAACCATCTCATAAACGTCTTCGCCGGTCAAGACCCGGGGAGGGTTTCTTTCTTCCGTTTTGCCATCGAAAGCCTTTTTCTGTTTGCGATATCGATGATTTTGTGGTAAGAATCTCCTATGACCAAGGTAAACGGTTTTCTTACCATTCTTCAATCGGATGGAGGATGTTTCTTTCATACACACGGGACAACCGATAGAACTCCTGACTGAATAACCAGATAGATTTCCATAAGCAGGAAAGTCATTGATTGTCCACATCAACATTGCACGGAGTGTGAATGTCTCTTGCCGGTAAGCATCTCTAACTTCGATCCCCTTTTCCCATAAGGTCTTTAGATCATCGATTAGTGGCGCTAAGTACACATCAATGTCATTCCCTGGTTGTTAAGGACCAGATATCATTAAGGTCAACATCAAGAACTTTCGCTTCATGGTCAACTTCGGAGGGAGATTGTAGTTGACAAGTATGACGGGCCAAGTACTATGCCTACTACTCATATTACCATGTGGGTTAATTCCGTCCGCCGACAAACCAAGACGTAGATTCCGTGGTTCCGCACAAAATTCAGGATGATCGGCATCAAAGGTCTTCCATTGTGGTGCATCGGCTGGATGTCTAAGCATACCATCGTCAACACGTTTATCATAGTGCCAAGTCAAATTCTTGGCATGCTCGGCATTCCGGAATAAACGCCGTAGACGCGGTGCCGGAGGAATGTACCACAACACCTTTGCCGGCACACCTTTGCTGCCATTCGTCGGCTTCTTGCCCTTCTTCCATCTTGACTCCTTACAAACCGGACATTCATCCAAATCCTCGTACGCATTTCGGTAAAGGGCGCAATCATTTGGACATGCATGAATTTTTTCATATTCCATTCCCAAAGTGCTCAACGTCTTCTTAGCTTCGTACATACTAGCGGGTATTTTATTATCAACCGGTAGAACCTCTCTTAGAAATTCTAAAAGAGCCGTGAAACTAGAATTTGTCCACCCTCCCGATGCCTTCATGTTCCATAATTTGACCAATGCGGACAATTTCGTATATTTACTACACCCGTCATACAAGGGCATCTCGACATCATTCATCATTGCTTCAAATAACTCCGGACGATGCACAAACTGTTCTTCCAAATCATTAACCATATCAAACAAATTATCTCCTACAACTTCCTCAACAACATCATCTTTCGCTTTGTTGTTCGATGATGGATTAAAACACATTTCACCGTGTAAATACCACGTTTGGTACGAACAAATAATCCCACGCGCAAGCAAGTGTCTTCTAACTTCATCAACTGGATGAGATCTATGATTTCCACAATCCACACAAGGACATCGAATCTTATCATTCTTCATGTGAGTTTCCGCAAATGACAAAAATTCTTCAATCCCATCTCGATATTTTCTAGTCAATCTATTAGCCCACATCCATTTTCGATCCATTTCCAAGAACCCGACCTAAATCGATATCAAATTTATCATACATTATTCAATAATCAAGTTTTTTCATTTAAAAACACAACGTATAGTCAATAACTAATCAAACCGAAAAAGAAAAAAAAAGAATATATACCATTTTTGACATCTACAATATATCGTCCATAAAAATCAAATAAATAAAAAGAAGAGTAATAATCACAAGACTTACAAATATTTAATATACGGGAGTGTTGGCTACAGTGGAGGAGACGTGCGTTAAATCGCAGGTGTCTGTGATGTTTTTCGCGGCTGCGCGATAGATCTGTAATCTCTCATGAAATGAGGGTAGGTTAAAAAAGTTAGGAATATACGACGGGTTGTTAAAAACCGTCGTGTAAAATCGACTTTACACGACGGTTTAAAGGAACCGTAGTGTAAAGTGGATCCGCGAGTGCACTTTACACGACGGTTCTCTGGAACCGTAGTGTAAAGTCGGACTTTACACGACGGTTCTTTGGAACCGTAGTGTAAAGTGACTTCGCGAGGCACTTTACACGACGGTTCTTTGGAACCGTAGTGTAAAAGTGGCTCCGCTAGTGCACTTTACACGACGGTTCCTTTGGAATCGTAGTGTAAAGTGGCTCCGGGAGGCACTTTGCACGACGGTTCTTTGGAACCGTAGTGTAAAGTCGGACTTTACACGACGGTTCTTTGGAACCGTAGTGTAAAGTGGCTCCGCGAGGCACTTTACACGACGGTTCTTTGGAACCGTAGTGTAAAGTCGGACTTTACACGACCGTTCTTTGGAACCGTAGTGTAAAGTCGGACTTTACACGACGGTTCCTTTAGAACCGTCGTGTAAAGTGGTCCGCGATGCACTTTACACGACGGTTCCAAAGAACCGTCGTGTAAAGTCGACTTTAAACGACGGTTCCTTGGAACCGTCGTGTAATCTCCATCGTGTAATGTACTTTTTGTAGTAGTGCAAGATTTGATTTCTTACATATGGTTGGATTTTTTAAGGGAATAATTTGGTACTAATATTGATGAAGTAAAATTACTAAAGTATCCTTCCATCCATCAACTTTTGATAACAGTATTCTTTCAAGTTTTCCTGAAGAACGCAAAATTGTAATTGAATTTCTTGATAAAATATGGTAACTAAAAATTAAAATGACGAAGGAAAAGGAATAGATTAGTACAATAGCCTCACCAACTGCTACGAATATTGGTTCACTATTTTTCTTCACTTGTGCCTTGGTCCAAATAGCAACTCTAGATGGTCGTTTTTTGCTTGTTCTTTACTCTAAATAAGAAAAAAGAATTAGCATTAAATTTTTTTTTTTTTGATCTCATGAATTAAAGCTAAAAAGTACATGACATTACCATGTCGTCAATTAAACGAGCATATCCTTTGCGGCTGCCAGTATATATATATATATGGAAGTTTGTTTCTTCTTCATCGCTTTGAGTTTTTCACTTTTGGCCAAGTAATAAACATGTATTTGAGTTTGTACTACATATGAAAAAATGAGAAAGAAACAAATATAAAACTGTTTGTTAAACTGTTCTTCCAAAACGTGCCTCTAATTAAAGATTTGTTTATTAGCATATTAAACTGCTCCAAACTAAACTAAACTTACTGAAAAAAATGACATGAAGTATAACATAAAGGAACAATAAAAGGATTGCACACATGACAACCTTCTGCTTCAAGATGCATGGTCGTCCCGAAGAAAAGACGAAAGCAATAATACATTCGTCCTTATATATATATATATGTGTGTGTGTGTGTGTATGTATATATCTAAAAGAGTGTTGACAAGTATAGTTAAGTAAAAAAAAAAAAAAAAGTAATAACAGCCAAAAATAATAGTATTTAAACCCACATTGCGTGTTACTGATCCGTCATGTGACGTGTTATTTGATGGCTTGAAAGAAAGGTTGAATGCATTGTACAAATGCATTCATCGTTTAAATATAGATAGATCAGTAGATAGAGTATAGAAAATTGATCCATTTTGTTTTGTTTGATTGCTTTTGTTTTTTGTTTTTTGGGTTGAATTATCCATTTGCTTTTTGTCTCTCATGTAATTAATATATCTTTGGAGCAGTGAATATTTTAATTTTTATGGGGGCTTATAAATACAACAAAAATTTTATCAACGCCAACAACTTATAATGTACCAACCGGTCCAAAAAAAAAAAAAAAAAAATAGTACTAGGCAGGGCACAAAAAAAAAAATGTACTACAAAAACTTGAAACGTATTTACAAAACAATTAGCAATATAGATCTTATTTCGTTTCTCTTGAAATTCTTTGCAATTTGAAAAAAAAAATAATCGTCTCATTTCGACTTAATATGACAAAGTTATAGACTTTTAAATTTTGTGTTTTTTGAAAATATTTGTAAAAGTGAATAGTAAAATTGGGAGACAAGGACAAAAAAAAAAAATGTTTGGAAACAGTGATCTCAAACACCCCCTTAATGTTATGAAATGACAAAATTATTAATTTTTATATTATGATATGCATAAATATAAGAAGTTGTCAAATTTACGGTAGTTTTGCATACAACACTTGGGTTATTGGGTTTAGGTAATGAAACTTTTAAATTTAAAGGTCTGTAATAGTGATAAGTAAGCTTTTACTCACTTATTTAATGTCTTGAAATTGGATAATTTACAAAATCTTCAAGTTTTTAAATTGGTTTAATGTGTTTTTGAGTGTTTCAGATAAACAAGGGAAAAATTGGATTTTGCAAGATTTAGAGATGAAAAATCAAGTTTTAGCCCAAAGCGGAGGCGCAGGCATGCGCCCACTTGACCAAGTCAGAAGGCAGCCTAGTGCGCATCCAGCCAGCACGCATCTATCCAGTAGCGCGAGCCCACACACCCAGCTAGAGCACGCCTCACCAGCGTGTGCCCAGCTAGCGCACGCCCAGCCAGAGCACGCTGCCGCACGCTCTCAGGCGCACTCTCGCATGTTGAGGCGCGCCTTATCTCCACTTGAAGCTCCCACGAACAAAAAGGGGGATCTGGAGTTAGAAAAAAAAAGTAAAAAAAAAAAAAAAAAAAAAAAAAGAAAAGATTGAAAGAAGGGGATCTGGAGCTAGGAGGAGGGGGGGAATTGAAAGGAGAGTTGAGAACAAAGAAAGAAACCCTAAAAAATTTCGAAAGGGATCATTGAAGGAAGCGGCTAGAGATTTTAAGCTGCATTACATTGGAGTTTTATTTTTCTTCCTCTTTTCTCCTCTTGTTCTTATATCTAGTAATCCTGTATTTTTTTGTGGATTCTTCATGTATTTTCATATTTGCTCAAGCTTGAATATGTTTGAGTTACATTGATGGATTGTTAGATTTTCATGCTAGGAGACTTGGTATAATCTTTCTACAGTTATGTTATGAATATTTAATGCTATTTAACATTTCTTATGCCCAAATATTTGTGTTCTTCTTTGCTTAATACCTTAATCAATTGAAGGATTTAGATATGTAGATTTAGGCTTGAGAGAGTCACTTACACATGTTGGGATTTGTTGAACATAGCCTAGTAAGTATTGGAATTGGGAGATGGATATGCTCTAGGTAATCACAAATGAATTATAGCTTAATGAATGCACAACTAACTTATTTAATAGGGATATTAATTAGGTTGTTTTGCATTGATTTGACTCGGCATTAGAGAGAGGGAGTTGGATTATTATAGGAATTTCATGATTAATGTTTGGCTTGAGGGAGATCAATGGCATTGAATAGGATTATAATAACTAGGCAAGATGAAATCAAGCTACATTATCATTAGAGCCCCCTTCGATCATAAAACAATTTTTGCATTGTTTTATTTGCTTATTCAATTAGTTAACATTTCAATTTTGTTCTGTTAACATCATTCTATTTCTGACTTGTCTGAATAAAACTCGGTTAATTTAGTCATAGTACTTAGCTATATTTTAGGATCACAATCCTCGTGGGACATGACACTCGCTCACTACTTTATTACTTGATGACCTCATGCACATGCGAGTAGAAAATACGTGAGATAATTTTGCATTGATCAAGTTTTTGGTACCGTTGTCGGGGATTGGTGGTTGTAAAAACTTGGCTAATATTGTGACAAAGTAGCCTGTTTTAATTTAGATGTTTCGATTTTAATTTATTTACTTTATTTTATTCTTCTAAATTCTTGTTTGCTTGCTTGCTTTTTGTTTTTAAAGGTGAATGCAAAGGGCCCATAGCTTGGAATTATTACCTCTTGATCCGAAAATTGAACGGACACTTCGTGAAATCAGAAGGGAAAGGAGAAATCAAGCACGAGCTATGGGTGATCACAATAATAGTGAGCAATAAAGGGCAAATGTAATAACCCGAAATTTTGATGACATGAGATTTCCTTAGATACAAAATAAGAATCTAAGTTTGAATCATGTATGTAGATATAAAGCTTATGATCTGAATTGAATATCAGTATACGTTTGAGTTCTAGTTCAATTAGTTACGAGACTCAATAAAAATTTTCTTAGTCATGCATGAGGCCTTTTGAAAAAAGAACAGAATAGGAATTTATGATTTTTATTCCGGTCATAATTTGACCAGGTTGACTTTAGGTTTGACTGAGATGGTATTGCAATGTAATCAACAGTATGAAAATTATACTGTGAAAAATCGTCATTACAGATGAAGAAGTAAGAATAAGGTATGGGATTGCTCTAGAATAATTAGGAATAATATTTAGAGTAATGAGGACTTAGTAGTTTTGAGTCTTAAGAAAAATTGATACGTAGTCCCGTTAAGTGTAGATGAATTCTAGACTATAGTCCAGTATGACAGTACTGTTTTTAGTAAAAAATAGTTTTGATATTATCTGAGTTAGTAAGGAAATGGACTGTATAATTATATTAAGGGATTTTTGGAATCAAGTGGATAATTATGCATGAATTCGAAGCCAAGTGGCTCCACCATAGTTGGCCACCTTCAGGGACTAAAGTGCACAAAAGTGCAATTTTAAGAAAAGTAAGTAATTATGGATAAGTATATAATTTTTGAATTATGAAATTTATAGATATTCCTAACCAAGCCTCCAACTAAGCCAATGGTAGGACAATGGTTGGTTACAAAATTTTGTTAGCTTGGTTTCATTTGAACAAGCAATTAAACTAGAGATAAGCTTAAAAAGATTTTTCCTTGGCTCCCATACATAATGGCTGGTTGTCTTAGTGGCTTCGAGAGCAAGCAATTGCCTTGGTGAGGTAAGCAAGGTAAGGTAAGTAAGGTGATGTAAGCAAGGTGAGGTAAGCAAGTAATTAGCTTGGTGAGCAAGTAACTTGGTCTCCAAGGAAACCTAT
The DNA here is from genome assembly GCA_009761775.1 of Ficus carica. Lineage (NCBI taxonomy): Eukaryota > Viridiplantae > Streptophyta > Magnoliopsida > Rosales > Moraceae > Ficus > Ficus carica. Next base: position 27,452 of record VYVB01000520.1, read on the forward strand.
CATGGCCGGCCACCTCATAAGGACCAATGAGCAAATATTTTACTTTCGGGGATAGATATACAATTTTAAGAATAAAATTAATTCTAAAAAGAAATTATTTTTCACCCATAAATAGGTGATGGTAGGGGGGTGTTGGTGTAATACCTAGATTTTTCATGTCACTAATTTCTTCTTAAGAAATTAGATTCTATGCCATGAAGGTATTTATGAAAAAGTTCAAGTAAGAGCTTTTGTTTGATTATGTGAATTCTTTTGGATCAGTAAGACTCAAAATAGGTTTTTAAGGTTAGAAAACGCTCTTTCAAGTCAAAAAGGACGAAAAAGGACGTAATTTCAAAAAAATCAAATTTGACCAAGAAAGTCAAAGTTTGACCAAGAGTGGTCAACGGATTGACTTGGTAGTATTGTATGATGCAGTACGAGAAAATACTGTAAAATATGTCAGTATGGGCAAGATAGCTCAAATAGGCTTTAAAACTACCCTAGAAAATCAAGCACACCTAGTTAAGGTCAAGGGCCAAAGGTCGTGAAAATATGGAAAACTTGGTCACCAAGTAACCCATTGGGGCCGGTCACATGCAGGGGCAAAAATGTCAAAATTTTCACTTTTGGGGTAAAAGTGTAAATTTTGGAAAATTGATGATGTAAGCACATGATGTCATCAATATGAGATAAGCTTGGCTTGTTCACCAAGAAAGCAACCGGCCACCTAGGGGGCATTTTTGTAAGAATTTTGCCTTTTGGGGAAAAAGTGTAATTTTTAGAAATCAGTGATGTAAGCATGATGTAAGCACATGATGTCATTAAGATGATGTCATCATGATGAGGTAAGCAAAACTTGGGCTCCAAGGCAGCCAATGACCGGCCAACACCTAGAGGGCATAAATGCAAGAATTTAAACTTTTGGGGCCAAAGTGCAAATTTTGGAAATTGGGTGATGTAAGCATGTGATGTCACCAAGATGAGGTCATCTTGCCTTGCTCTCCAAGTTGACAGCCGGCCATCTTGACACCTAGCATGCTAATTGCATGATTTTCTCAAAATTTAGGGACTAAAATGCAATTTTTGGAAAGTTTGCATTTGCCTATAAATAGGGGTGGCATTTAATCATTTAAATCAGAAAATTTGGCCAAACTCTTGCCATTTTTCTGCAGAAAAATCCGAGAGAGAGAGGAGGAGAGAAACCAAGAGAGAACCAAGAGAAAAAAAGTGGGAAAAAGCCAAGGGAGGCTAGTTAGTGTGCATGTTCGGTTTCAAGCTAGAAACCAAGGGCAAATCTGGAAATTTTGGACCCAATTTCTGGGCAGTGGCCGTGCAGGGGTGAGGAAGAAAGGGGTGAAAAATTTTGGTGCCATTTGGGGAGCTAGAGCGGAGTGTTTGGAGAGCCAAAAGGGAGGGAGATTTCGGTTTGCATACCCTAACCCATCCCTAGGGTTAGCTAAGGTAAAGCTCCCTCAAACCCTAACTTTTTTCCATGCAAGTTAGATGGGATATTTATGTGTATGTTTGTATGTGCATGGCTGAAAATTGGAACCCCATTTGGAGGGGAAATCCGGACTTGTTGGCAGCCAAAAGGGAGGAGTAAGGAAGTTTGGAATTCAAGCTAGTAAACCAACTTCCAAACCCTAGAGGTAAATTCCTCTAACCCTAAGTGTTTTATTTAAATTTCATTTGGGAAATTTAAATGTATTTCAAGCTTGATTTGTAAGAGCATAAGCTCACTATTTTATTTGCATGCAATAGGTTTAGTTGCATGATTTTATGCTCTAGAATTTCATGCTAAGGGTTTATGCTCACTAAGTGTTTGTGAGATATCCCAAGATGTTTAAATGATGTATGAATGTATGTTTTACGTTAGAAAGCGCTGCATGTTTGATCTTAAGCTCCCGCTGCAAGCGGTTGAGGTAGAGTGCGCGTAATAGGACGTAAAACGAACTTAAAACCGAAAACTGCCATTTTCGGGTAAAACTGACCAGTTTCGGGAAAAGTGAAATTTGAGGCCCTTAGAGGCCGAATTTGGAGAAACTTAAAACATGAAAGTTATTCGGAAGGGTTTTTCCTAGGGGGTAACGTAAACCGTTTCTCAAAATAAGGCCCCAATGGCCTCCGTTTTCCCCAAAACCCGTGGCTGATCCCCAGACCCAGTTTTCACTCAGTTTTTCGGGGTCGGCCAGTTTCAAACAAAAACTGGGACGAATCTAGGCCGAATTGGAATTTTTACAAAACACAAAAGTTTTATCATTTTTCGAAAGCTACAACTTTCGTGAAGAAAACTTTTTCAGATTACGAACCGATTTTTAAACTGGGGTCGTTTTTCGAAGGGTGCGCAGGGAATCCGAAAATTCCTGCACCACTGGCTTTACAAATGTCTTTAGAAAACTATTTTTCTACTACAAACTATTGTTTTGATTATAGAAAACTGTTCCAAGGGCAATTTTCAACCTCAAATGATTTTATGAAGCACTAATCCAAAAGTTTGGATTTTACGATTTAAGTAAAGGATTTTTATAAGTTAAGAAAGAAGTTTTTGGATTAATTTCCCTAAATTTTTCCAAGTAAGGAAAAATAGAATTTTTGAGATAAAATTGTAAACAAGCCGATTACGGACCGTAACCGGGAATAGTACCCGAGTTACTGGGCTTAGCCCAAAGCCCAAGGTTGACCCTAAAAGGTTGACCATTATTAACCAAGGGTTGACCATTAGTTAATCAAATGTTGACTTTGGTTAACCAAGAGTTTGACTACAAATAACCTTAAGGGTTAATCAAGATAACCCTAAAGGATACCAAGATTAATAAACTGGGCTAAGATATAGGGTTACTATTTGTAACCCAGTAAGATATCTAGTACCGAGGTCTTACAACTAGGATTATGTAGGCATGTTGGTTAGATCACCAACATTCCACAATACTAATTAGACACTTATCTATGTCCTTCAACAAGCAGGAGGAAACCTGCAGCTGTACCCAGAGGAGAAGCAGCACTAAGTAGGACATAACGAGAGAGGTAAGTACAACTCCACCTACAGCATGGACAAAACGTTTTTGTTACATGATATGTTTTTAAGAAATCATGTATTGATTTACATGATTTACCTATGATATGTTATGTTATGGTAGGATATGTTATGATGTTATGTTACGATAAGTTATGTTATGAAGTTATGTTACGATAAGCTATGTTATGAAGGTTATGTTACGATAAGTTATGTTATGAAGTTATGTTATAATAAGTTATGCTATGAGGTTATGCCATGATATGTTATGTTATGGTAGGATATGTTATGATGTTATGTTACGGTAAGTTAGGTTATGGTAGGTATGTTATGTTATGGTGTGTTATGTTACGAGGTATTATGTTATGATACATTATGCTAGAAAGTTTTAAGTTATGATTGAGATTGTTTTATGAAGTATGTTTTGATACGTGACATCATGAAGCATGTTCACAAATATTAAATCACACGGTAAGAATAAGTTAAGTCACGAGATAAATAAGACAAGTTAATGTTATTGTGTCGTACCGACTTGCCACGAGGGTAGGTTTAAATGGTTTTAGTCTATGGTTTGAATTGGATTGGACTGGCTGCCCCAATCACTCTATGTAAACGATTAGTTTCATGATTTGATTTGGTTTGGACTGGCTGCCTCCAACCACTCTATGACTATGTACCACGGTACGTGCACATATGACATGATATGTTAGATAATAGAACCAAGTTAATGAAAGCATAATTGGTTTATAAGAAACCATAATCGGTTCACGTATTCTTGTATGCAAAATGTTTTTGTGGATTGAATATTGTACTTACTGGGCAATTAGCTCATTACTTACGTTCATGCTGTAGGTAAGCAACCTAACGGCAGTATTTGATGCAATACTGTGGAGAGTTGGTGCTGCGGACTGTGAAATGTGGAATGGACACCGCCTCGAGTTTTGAAAAATACGTTTCTGGAAAATACATTTGTAAAATGTGTTTTGATTATGTTTTTAAGGAAGTAATTGTATGTTTTAAGAAAAGTTTCAAATATGGCAATAAGTTGCCTCGTGTTGTACCAACCTGCACTAGGTCGGGTTTGGTCCACGATTTGATTATGATAAGATAGCTTTCCAATGAGGTGTGAAAGCTCGGTACTCGAGTAAGTACCTATAAGTATGCATGAGGATAAGTCAAGTTTAAGATTGAGTTTCTTAAAAATAAAGCTTTAAAGAATAAAGAAAAAAAAAATTTTACTCTGGAATTTTCAGCAAGCTTAAAACTTTTTAAGAATTAAGTTAAGTAAGTAAGTAAGGTGACGACCCGGCCCACGTCTACGTAGTCGTTCCCCTACGTAGATGGTGTAAGTCGGGGCGTGACAGTTGGATCATTCTAGTCCACCCCAAAACTCTACACAAATTTCATCCCATTCTCTCTAGTCCCTCCCCTAGGAATCGAAACCAATAAAGAAAAAAAAAGTGAGAATGGTTGGATTTGTGAAGGTGAGAAGAGGGAGGAAATTTTCCCAACCAAAGGGCAGATCCATTATCTTGGATCTTGAGGTAATCCTCTTCACCCTCTAGTTCCTTAATTAAGTTTTGATTCAAAGATTTATGTGTATTTCATATTGGTGTGTAAGAGTATAAGCTCATCTCTAGTTTTATACAATAGGGTTAAATGGTATCTTTGAATATGCTTGATTAGGTTTTATTGATACATATTTGTGATTTGGTGCATGATTGTGATGTTATGTGCTAGATAGCTTATGGTATGTGTGTATGCCTATTAGATGTTTGTTATGTGTCCCCACATACTTAAGAATAATGTAGCATGAATGGAAATGAGAATGAGAATGTATGTTGCATGTAGGGTTCAAGAAAACCCTAAAAAAAACCCTAGTTTGGTGAAGATCACCATATGGGTTTCATGAAGGATTGTAGGATTGTAAAATGAATGCATGGTAATGAAAACATTAAGTAACACGCTGCATGCTTGATGTAGGCTCACAGTTTTAACCGTTCTACGTAGTGTATGTGTAATTTTGCGTAAGAACCAGCTTAAACAGAAACTGCCAATCTCGGGTCAAGACTGGGCAGTAATCTGGAAACTAGATTTTGAGATCTTTAGAGGCCGAATTTGAAAAAACTTAAAACTACAAAGTTGTAGAAAATGGAAAATCCTAGGAGCAACATAAACGATTTTTAAAAATAAGGCCTCAAAGGCCTCTGTTTTTACGAGAATTTGAGCCTGGTCTGCCCAGACCTAGTATGCGCGGCTAGGCAGGTTTAACGAGGAAAAAGAGTAGGTTAGAGGCAGAACTGGGTTTTAAGTAAAGAACAAAAATTGTAGAGTTTTTCGAGATCTACAACTTTCATACGAAAACTTTTTCAAATTCTAAACAAATTTTAAAGTAAAGCCTGATTTTCCAAAATTGTGCATGAAATAGGAAATTCATGCATAGGATTTCCTAAAAATAGTACATAAACAGGATATCCCTGCATATGCACTGATAACCAAAATTTATGGGACTATTTAAAATAGTTTATAAAAAGGAGGTTAAAATTTTGTCACACAATAAATTATTTAATGAAATAAGCCAAGTCCTATGGTAAATAACTATAGGACAAATAGTAACCGAGAAGGTTATCAACTTTTAATAGGCCAAATAATTTAGGTAACCACATGAGATACCCAAGCTCTTGGGTTGAGTCTAAAACCATGGTTACCAATGGTAACCTAATAAGGGTATTATTTTAAAAGTAATTGGGCCTTAGTATATTTAGTAACTTAATAAGGTATAGGTCTAAGATCTAAATAGGATTTGGGCTATACCTAGGGTTACTAATAATAACCTAATAAGATACTAATTACTATTTACGTATGATTGGGCCTTGAGCCTAAGATTTCATTAAATAATCAAACAAGATATTGTTTAATTGTAATTAGGTTATGTGCCCTAGGGTTACATTTAGTAACCGAATCAGAAATCATTATAGTATGTGGGAGACATGCAACTAGGGTAACTAATGAATGTTGGTTAAGGATACCAGTATTGAATGTAATGATTTATGATAAGATAAGATGATCCTTATCTTACATTTTTTGTGAAAACAGGAATTAAACCTGTTGATATTCCTTGTTGGAATATTAGACCAAGAGCGTAGGACATCAGGTAAGTACAAACCTCACCTACAGTATGGAAAATAATAAGCTATATTTAATTATGATTTGTTTTCATGATATGCTATGGTATGCTATGTTATTTCATGATATGCTATGTTATGCCATGATATGTCATGTGTATGTATATGTTATGTTATATGTTATGATATAGTGACATCATGAGGTATGTTCACTAATATTAAACCACAAAGTAAGAACATATTTTAAGTCATAAGATAAGAAAAACAATGTGTCGTACCAAGCTCCTGTCAGATCGTGGATGATTATGTATGTTTCAAGTTTAAGTTGAAGATAAGAGTTATGAATATGATTCTCAAAATTGTTAGGGACCTTGCAAATCTTAACAAGTAATAGGTAGGCATGGTGAAGTTTATCCATATGGATAAGTTTAATTAAGTTATGTAAAAAAATATATATATATATATTCTGAAATTTTCTGAAAGTTCAAGTATTAGAAACTAAAAAGTAAGTTAAATAAGTAACGTAACGGCCCACATTTACATAGTCGACCCTACGTAGATGGCCGAGGCGTTCCAAATTCGGGACTATTTCAAGCCTCCAGTTCAAGAACACTATTCGGGCATTCGGAGGCAGACTATCAATGCCAACAATTTCAAGTTGAAGCCTTCTTTGATCTCGATGGTTCAATAGAATCAGTTTGAGGGATTCCTAATAAGGACCTGAATACTCACTTGTCTATGTTCTTGGAAGCTAATGACACGGTGAGGATTAATGGTATCACCGAGGGCACCATCAGGTTGAAATTGTTTCCATTCTCTTTTTTGGAGAAGGCTCGACAGTGGTTGATGTCTTTGCCAGCAGGAAGTATTGGTACTTGGGAAGAGATGACTGAGAGGTTTCTTGTAAAGTTTTTCCCGCCATCTAAGGCATCCCAGTTGCGGAGTGAGATTGGATCTTTCCGCCAGAATGACTTTGAGCAGTTGTATAAAGCTTAGGAACGGTTCAAGGACTTGCTCAGAAGATGTCCCCAGTACGGTTATGATGAGTGGATGTTGATTGATAGGTTTTATAATGGGTTAAATGGCCAATAGAGGCAGTGGCAGTGTCAGTACATCTTATGCACAGGATGAGTACACTTAAGAGTAGGTTCAGTTTGTGAACAACAGAAACTTCAACTATAGACCAATCACTTGCTCACTCACTATCATCCTAGCTTGAGGAACCATGAGAATTTCTCTTATGGCAACAACAAAAATGTTTTGCAACCTCCTCCGGGCTTTAACCAACAAGCAGTGGAAAAGAAACATTCAGTGAAACATTTGTTGAGTACCTTCATTGTTGAGACTAGAGGGAGGTTTAAGAAGGATGAGGCTAGGCTTGACAATATTGAGACACATTGTGACAACATGAATGCAACTATGAAGTCTCTTGAGGTGCAAATTGGTCAACTAGCCAATGCGGTTAAGGGCCAATCATCTGGAAACTTCCCAAGTGATATGGAGCCTAATCCCAATGACCATTGCAAAGCTATTACTTTGAGAAGTGGGAGATAAGTTGAGGCTCCTAAGCCCCAAGGGGATAAAACCGAGAAAGAAGATGTAGAATTAGAACAACCAAAGGAGAGTGCAAGGCCTAAGTCGATCTATTTTACAGATAATCCTCCTCTCATCACTCCTACCCTCCCGTATCCGCAAAGATTCAAGAAGAAGAAGTTGGATGCTCAATTTCGAAGTTTCTGGAGATTTTCAAAAAGATCAATATCAACATTCCTTTTACAGATGCACTTGAATAAATGCCTAATTATGTCAAGTTTATGAAGGATGTCATGGCAAAGAAACGGAGGTTGGAGGATTATGAGACTGTTAAGCTAACGAAAGAATGTGGTGCGATCCTCCAAAGGAAGTTGCCTCAAAAGTTGAAGGATCCGGGGAGTTTCACTATCCCATGCACTATTGGAGATTCTTACTTCGAGAAGGCCTTGTGTGATCTTGGAGCCAGCATCAATCTTATGCCTCTGTCTGTCTTCTGAAAGCTCGGACTTGGGGAAGTCACACCAACCACCATATGTTTGCAAATGGCGGATAAGTCTTTCACTTATCCAAGGGGTGTCATAGAAGATGTATTGGTGAAGGTAGATAAATTCTTTTTCTCTACAGATTTTGTTGTGTTGGATATGGAAGAGGATCGGGAAATCCCCATCATCCTCAGGAGACCCTTTTTTGGCTACTGGAAGAGCTTTGATTGATGTACAAGTAGTCATTTGACTCTAAGGGTGAATAATGAGGAGATAAAGTTCAACATCCTTAATACAATGAGATTTCCAGAAGAGAAGTCACCTTGTCACCATATAAAAGTAATAGACTCATGCATCAAGGAATTCTTCCAAGAAGTGACCCACGATGACCCTCTAGAGCATAGCCTCACTACACCTTTGAACATGACCAATTTTGGTGGAGATTTTTGTATTAAAGAAGAAGACATTGTTGAAAGTGTTCTAGTTCTTGAGGTTTTTCCATGTGAAGTGGGGGATGTGGCTTAAGTGAAAATTTTAGAGAAGCCTGATGAGTGTTTCATCTCTCCAAGCTTGTCGAAAGAAGGGTTAGTGTTGAAACAACTATCGGAACATCTTCGCTATGCCTTTTTGGGTGAGGATTCTTCTAAACCGGTTATTATCTCGGCTTCTTTGAACAAGGAAGAAGAAGAGAAGCTCCTGGTTGTTTTGAAGAAACACGAGTTTGCTTTTGCTTGGTCCATTTCAGATATTAAGAGTATAAGTCCTACTATTTGCATGCATAAGATTCTCATGGAAGATGCTTACAAGCCATCTATTGAGCACCAAAGAAGACTAAATCCGGCCATGAAAGAGGTGGTGCGTGCTGAGGTGTTAAAGTTGTTGAATGCCAGGATCATTTACGCTATTTCAGATAGCTCATGGGTTAGTTCAATTCAGGTTGTGCCAAAGAAGGATGGTATGACGGCGGTGAAAAATGAAAATAATGAACTCATCCCTTCAAGAATAGTGACTAGATGGCGTGTTTATATCGACTACTAGAAGCTGAACAAGGCCACTAGAAAGGATCATTTTCCCCTTCCTTTCATTGATCAAATGCTAAACAGGTTGGCAGGGTATGACTACTATTGCTTTCTTGATGGATACTCAGGCTACAATCAAATTGCCATAGCCCCCGAAGACCAAGAGAAAATGACATTCACCTGTCCTTATGACACTTTTGCTTTTCGACAGATGCCTTTCGGTCTATGCAACGCCCTCGCCACTTTTCAAAGGTGCATGATGGCAATCTTCTCGGACATGGTAGAAGAGATTAAGGAGATTTTTATGGATGATTTCTCAGTTTTTGGATCAACGCTCGATCATTGCCTTTACAATCTTTCTCTCATGTTGCAGCGATGTGAGGAGAAGAATCTAGTTTTCAATTGGGAGAAGTGCCATTTTTGTAATACCCGAAATTTTTATGACTTGAGAGTTCCGTAGGAACAATGAAAACCTAAGTCTGAATTATGATCAGAGTTAAATAATAATATAAGTTTGAGTTCTTGATTAACTAGCTACGAGACTCAAAAATAGATTACTTAGTTAAGCATAAGGCCTTTTAAGGAAAAAGACATAATGAAATTTCATGATTTCATGTTGGTCAAAGTTTGACCTAAAAAGTCAAAGTTGACCAAAGTTTGACTAAGATGATACTGCAGTATAATGAACAGTATGAAAATATACTGTGAAAAACCGTCATTACGAATAAGATAGTAAGAATAAGATTCAAAACCACCATAGAAAAATCAAATACACCAAGTAGGATATTAAGGCCATAAAGGCTTCAAGTTATAAAAAAAATTTATACAGTCCATTTTTACACAGATGAATTTTGGACTGCAGTTCAGTATAAAAATACTGTTATTAGTAGATAGCAGCATTGAAAATATCTTTGTTAGCATAAAAATGGACTGCATATCAAGAGAAACACCAAACGAGGCCTTATGATGACATCACCTAATTTTAGAATTATGACATCATTTTTGATTAAGGAAAATATTGGAAAGAATTTTTGGATGGCCTTAGAACAATGTGGCCGGCCACCTAAGGGGGGTTTTGTGCAAATTTTTGTTTCTTCAAGGACTTTTTGACAATTTTGAGAAGTTCCAAATCACCTATAAATAGGTGGCCCATTTGTTCAAAAAAATTGAAAAATCTAGACAAACCATGCCCAATTTTCTCTCCACTTCCTTCCTCTAAAACCGAACTCAAGAAAAAAGAAAACTCAAGGGAATTAGGTTGTTTGGTGGTCGGATTTTCTTGTTAGAACATCAAGCCAAGGTTGAAAAATTTTTGTAACCCATTGGCCTAGGAGAGGCCGGTTGTGGAGAGAGGAAAAAAAAGGAAGGGAAAATTTAAGTAGTGGCCGAATTTTGAAGCAAGTGGTGGCTGAAATTTTTGGAGGGTTTCCAAGCTAGGGAGGCCGGTTCTAGCACTAAGCAAGGGAGGGAAAAAGTTGAACCCAAGCCTAGCCCTAACCTTTGGGTGAATTGAGGTAATTTCCTTTGGACTCTAAGCTTTTAAATTGATCTTCAATTTGAAATTTAAGTGTATTTCAAGTTGAATTTGTAAGAGCATAAGCTCAATTTAATTTATTGCCCAAGTTTAGAAATTTACATTTCTGTGCTTGATTAGGTTTAAGGGTGGTTTGATTTATGAGCTTTGCATGGTTATATACTTATGCTTGCTTGATTATTATGGTTTGCATGCTAAATATTTGATAATGATGTATGTCCCCAAATGTGTTTGATGACAAGACTTTACATTAGATAAGCGCTGCATGACTGGTATAGGCTCTCGGTTGCGGCCGATTGAGATAGAGTGCATGTATTAGGACATAAAATGAATGTAAGCATGAAAACTGCCAGTTTGGGTAAAACTGGCCAGTTTTCTGGAAAGCCGGTTTTGAGGGTCTTAGAGACCGAATTTGAAAAAACGTAAAATATAAAAGTTGTAGAGAAGGGTTTTTCTAGTGGGCTACGTGGATCATTTTCCAAAATAAGGCTCCAACGGCCTCGGTTTTTACAAAAATCTGAGCCTGACCATGCCCAAACTTCATGCACGGCCAGGTGGGTTCAACAAGAGAAACGAGTAGGATAGAATCCAAAATGGGTTTTGAGTAAAACAAAAAAGTTGTAGGGTTTTTTAAGGTCTAAAACTTTCATGATGAAAACTTTTCAGATTCAACTCAAATTTTTAAATAAAAATTGGATTCCAAAAACTGTGCAGGAAACAGGAAAATCCTACACAGGATTTTCTAAAACAATGCAGGAAAATGACATTCCTGCACATACATTGATAAATTGGCAGTAAGAAATTGTTCTAAAAACAATTTCCAACACTTAACAATTTTACAAGCCCTACTCAAAGAATTACAATTTTTGGATATAGTTGAACAAGTATTTTTAATATGGACAAAGAATACTAAGTTTTTCCAAAACAAGAAAAATAAGTACTGGACCATAAGTGGTCTTAATAATTTGGTAACAGTATGAAGACCAACAGTAACTGGGTAGGACCCAAGTTACTGGATTGGGCCCAGAGCCCAAGGTTACCAATAGTAATCCAGTAGAATATAATTTTAGAAATTGGGCTTTAGCAAATAAGTTAAACCCAAGGTTAGAAGGATAACCTAATAATATTCATGTATATTGGGCTTAGTACCCAAGATTGCCCTAAGTAACCTAACAAGTTATGATTTAAGTATGTTGGGTCATGAGCCTTAGGTTTACAGCAAGTAACCGAATGAGTTATTATTAGTAGATGTGAGGGACATATAACTAGGATTACTCATGGATGTTGGTTAGAATACCAACATTTAATGATTATAAATTACGGTAAGATAAGATCATTATTATCTTAAGTTCTGTTTAAAACAGGAATAGAACCTATTGATGCGCCTTGTTGGAATATTAGGTCAAGAGCGTAGGACATCAGGTAAGTACAAGCTTTACCTACAGTATGAAAAATAGTAAGCTATTTTCAAATATATAACATGTTCCATGTATGCCATGTTATGTCATGCTATGCTATGTTATGCCATGCTATGCTATGTTATGTCATGCTATGCCATGTTATGCCATGTTATGGTATGCCATATCATGTTAAGCTATGTTAAGCTATGTTAAGACATGTTAAGCAATGTGAAGTCATGATAAGTCATGATAAGGCATGATGTATCAAGTCATGCCATGATTTATGGTTATACCATATTTTTGTCTCATGTGCATCATGACTAATAAGATCACACTTAAAGATTCTTAGTCTTGGAAATATAATAAGACTAAGACTAAATCAAATCAAGTAAGGTGTCGTACCAACCTCCCGTCAGATCGTGGAGGATACATGTTTCAAGTTCAAGTTTATGATTATCAACCTCTCGTTGATGCGTGAGGGTATAATCAACCTTCTGTTGATGCAGAAGGGTTATGTTTCATGATTCCCAGAATTGTTAGGGACCTTTCAAACCTTAACTTTCTGTGGATTACACGCATTTGGTACGTACACAAGGGGCCCACATGTTAAACAAGATAATAAGTTCAAGTTCATAATTGATAATAAAAGACACATAATTGATCATAATTGGTTCATGCATAAATGCACGATATTGTTATGTTTTGTGAGATTATGTTTGTACTTGCTGGGCGAAAGCTCATCAGTATATTTCATACTGTAGGTAAGATGCCTGCAGCTTTACTTGATGGGCTATAGAGACGATGCAGCAAGTGAAGAGCGGTGTGGGATATCACTACGTAGATTTTCTGCAAACTCGTTAATTTATGAATTAGTACATGTATGATTAAATAGTATGTATTATGTTATGTATGAGATGTTTCAAAAGTCAAGTTTAAAAGGTTATGTGTTACCTTTTAATTAGTTTAACAAGTAATGGGTAGGCATGGTGAAGTTTACCCATATTGACAAGTTTATATAAGTTGTGTTAAAGAAAAAAAATTTTATCCTAAAATTTTTAGTAAGTTTAAACTATTTGAATCAAGAAGTAAGTTAAGTAAGTAACGTAATGGCCCACATTTACGTAGTCGGCCCTACGTAGATGGTCGGGGCGTTACAATTTTATGGTACAAGAAGGGATCATTCTTGGTCATAGAATTTCATCGCAAGGAATAGAGGTGGACAAGGCTAAGATAGCCACGATCAAAAAGCTTCCGCCACCTATAAATGTAAAGGGAGTACGGAGTTTCCTTGGTCATGCGGGATTCTATCGGAGGTTTATAAAAGACTTCTCTAAGGTTATCAAGCCATTGTGTAACCTCGTAGAGAAGAATGCAGTTTTCAACTTTGATGGGTCTTGTTTGGAAGCCTTTAATATCATCAAAGAGAAACTGGTTTCGGCTCCGGTCATGTAGCACCCGATTGGAATGAACCATTTGAGATCATGTGTGATGCTAGTGACTTTGCCGTCGAGGTAGTACTTGGTCAAAGGAGAGACAAGATTTTTTGGGCCATTTACTATGCTAGTAAGACATTGAATGAAGCCCAACTCAATTACACTACCACCGAGAAGGAGATGCTTGCAGTGGTATTTTCTTATGATAAATTTCAGTCATACATCATTGGGTCCAAGGCGGTAGTTTTCATGGATCATGCAGTAATTCGTTACTTGTTTATTAAGAAAGATGCCAAACCTCGTTTGATTCGTTGGATTCTTTTACTTCAAGAATTTGATATGGAGATACAAGACAAGAAAGGTTCGGAAAATTTAGTTGCAGATCATCTCTCCAGGCTTGAGAAATTGCAATTGGATGAAACCCCTGTTATTCAAGAAGCATTCCCAGACAAACACCTATTTGAAGTTGAAGTGAGGCTCCCTTGGTTTGCAGATTTTGTCAACTATCTTTCTTGTGAGGTTTTACCACCAGACTTGAATCCTTATCAAAGAAGAAATTCCTTTATGATGTGAGATGTTATCTTTGGGATGATCCAATATTGGTCAAGAGATACTCCGATCAAGTTATTTGGAGATGCATTCCCGAAGAGGAGATACATTACATTCTCCATCATTGTCACTCGTCGCTCTATGGTGGACATTTTGGTACAACAAGAACAGCGGCAAAAGTTGTTCAATTTGGTTTCTATTGGCCAACCTTGTTCCGGGATTGTCATGAGTTTGTGAAGCATTGTGACCGTTGTCAATGTGTGGGGAACATCTCTAGAAGGCATGAAATGCCATTGAGCAATATCATTGAAGTGGAACTATTTGATGTTGGGGACATTGACTTCATGGGACCTTTTCCACCTTCATATGGTTAGCTTTACATTCTCTTGGCCGTAGATTATGTATCTAAGTGGGTGGAAGCTATTGCCACTCCAACAACTGACGCTCAGGTAGTCATGAAATTTCTGCATAAGAGCATCTTCTCAAGGTTTGGCACCCCTCGAGCCATCATAAGTGATGAAGGGATGCATTTCTGTAACAAGGTGTTCGATGCATTGTTGGACAAGTATGGAGTAAAGTACAAAATCGCCCTAGACTGCCATTCGCAAACCAATGGCCAAGCGAAAGTTTCTAACTGAGAGGTCAAGCTTATTTTGGAGAAGACAGTGAATACTAACTGTAGGATTGGTCAACAAAGCTTGACGATGCTTTATGGGCGTATAGGATAGCTTTCAAAACACCAATCGAAATGTCACCCTATCAATTGGTGTTCGAGAAGTCTTGCCATCTACCAATGGAGCTCGAGCACAAAGCATTTTGGGCCATCAAGAAGTTGAATTTTGACTTGAATGCTTCCGGTAAGCAGCGCCTACTCCAACTAAATGAACTCGAGGAATTTCGGAATGAGGCCTACGAGATCAAGGTGCAGACCCTTTGAAATCAAGCAAATATTCCTTTTTGGTATAGTTGAGCTTCTAGGAAGAGATGGGCAAACTTTCCGTGTGAACGGGCAAAGATTGAAGGCGACTAAAACTTTTCCCTAGAAAATTGAGATCAAGGTGGTCCAGACCCTTTGAAATCAAGCAAATATTCCTTTCTGGTACAGTTGAGCTTCTAGGAAGAGATGGGCAAACTTTCCATGTGAACGGGCAAAGATTGAAGTATTACCATGGAGGAGAAAAGCAGAAAGTTATTAGCATCTCTCTTGCAGACCCAAATTGAGTGGAAGCATCAACATGTCCTGCTAGAGATGTTAAACTAAGCGCTTCTTGGGAGGCAACCCAAGCTTTCTTTTCCTTCATCTTTTCAACTTTCATCTTTACATTTATTTTTAATTTTGGTTTGCATTTCATTATTGTTTTTGAAAGATAAATATATTTCTATTTTAATGTTCTAATAGGCATCAAGAAGATTAAAGGAGTGAAAAGAGTTGAAAGAAAAATCAAAGGGTTCCAAGATGGAGAGGCGGCTAGAGAATCAAAGTTTAGGGGATAGAATGACCCAGCAACGCCGAGATGGCGTGCGCCCACGCGCTCCTCAGTGAGAAGCTCCACCGGCCCTACCACCCTCCACCACCACCAGAAACTCAAGAGGGGAATGATGACAATGAGGCAATGTAACTTCATCCCCGAGGTATGTGTCCTTGTGCTTTTATTCGGTCCAACATTGAGAACAATATAGTCTACAAGTTTGGGGGGAATGAACATTTGTTTGTTGGCTCTTTCATATACTTTCTCTAATCATCTCATGTGTTGTTTTTTTTTTTTTTTTTTTTTGTTTTTTTGTTTTTTTTAAGGAATAGTTAAATTTAGTTTAGTGTTTTTCTTGTGTAGTCACATTTTATTGATTGAAAAAATATATATATATATATATATATATATTTGTGTGAGTTCTTGTTAGCAAAAGATTACTGTAATAACTAAATTTTTACGATCTTATGTTCTCTTGTAAAGAAACTTATGATATGTTTTAAAGGTATTTATGAGAAACCTGAGACAAGGTTTTTGTGTGAAATTTTAAGTTCTCACGATACTATGAGACTTGAAAATAATTGCTTAACTCAGAATGTATCATTTTGAGTCAGAAGAATAGAAAATTTTACGTTTGCATGATTTTGCATGGCGGTCAAAGTTTGACCTAAAAAGTCAACAGTTGACTAGAAAAGTCAACCATGTGATAATACTGTTTTATGAACAAGCAGTATGGAAAATATACTGCGAAAAATCATGTTCCAGACAAGATAGCAAGAATAAGATTTAAAATCACCCTAGAAAAATCAAGCACATAAATTTGGGGTATCTTGGGCCAAAGGACTTCAAATTACAAGAAAATTTTTATACAGTCAAATTTTACGCAGATAAATTTTGGACTGCAGTGTAGTGATAAAATACTGTTATTAATAGTTAACAGTAGTGAAAATATTTATGTTAGCATGATATTGGACTGCCTATCATGAAAAAAGGCCAAACAAGCCTTAAAAGGCTTGATTACATCATTAAAACTTTAATTATGACATCATTAAGGGAAGAAAAATAAAAGAAATTTTTGGGATAATATTGGACCTTTCTAGTGCATGGTGGCCGGTTCTATTGGGGCCAAAATTTAATTAAATTTTTCCTAAGGACTTGAAGGAAAAAGGAGAACAAAAGTTATTTGCAAAATAGTCCAAAAAATTCACCTATAAATAGGCCTTGTGGGGGGCGGTTTTTGGCTGGAAAAATCAGAGAAAAACAGCCAAACTCTTGCCAATTTCTCCCTCACAAAATTCGGAAATCAGAAAAGAGAAAGGAGTGAGTGAAATCAAAAAAATTTCTTGGGGTTTTGTTCCTAAAGGTTCGGTTTTGCACTAGGGAAAAACCAAGGGAAATTTAGAAATTTTTTTGGGGTTCTTAGGGTGTGTGGCCGAGTGATTAAGGGAAGGAGAAGAGCTGAAATTTTTGGGGCCAAACTTTGGTGAAGAGTTCGGTTTGGAGAGGAGCAACCAAGGAGATCAACCAAAATTTTTTTTTGGTGCCATTTGGTGGTGTAGCCGTGAACCAAGGGAGCTAGGGGGGAGGAGGAGATTTGTGACCAAACTTGACTTTGGTCTAAGGTAAAATCTAGAGCCCTAACTCTCTTAATTGAGTTCAAATTTAAGGTAAAAAGATGATTCAATTTAGTTGTAAGGACATAAGTCCATTTCCCCATTTTATGCCCTAAGTTAGTAGTATGTGCTTGATTTGTAGATCTAAGGGTGTATGGTTCAAATTTTTGCATGATTTGTGTTTATTTATGGTTGATTTTCATGCTTGAATGCTTAGGGTTGTGTGTCCCCTGATTTGGTCAGAAAATCTGCCCTAGGGCAGTGCTTGAAGCATGTTGATTTAAGAAGCAAAGTTAGGGTTAATGCAAACATAGGCTTAAGGCTTTTGAATTTAGTTTGCATAGATTCAAGTGGACTATTTAATGGTTCATGCAGGACGTTAGAAACGCTGTGTGTTTGCCCTATAGGCTCCCGAAGTGTTCGGTTGAGGTAGATTTCACGAAATAGGACGTAAACCGGTTTAAGCAACCGAAACTGCCAATTCGGACTCAAACTGGCCAGTTTCGGAAAAATAAGAATTAAAGGGCCTTAGAGGCAGAATTGGGTAAATCTTAAAACACAAAAGTTGCTCGGAACGATTTTTCCTAGAGGACAGAATGGGCAGAATTTAAAAATGAGGCTCCAATGGTCTCCGTTTTTACAAAAACCCGTGGCTGGTCTGCCCAGACCCAGTTTTCAGGATCAGCCAGTTTCAAACAAAAACTGACGCAAATATAAGCAGAACTGGATTTTTTGTAAAACACGAAAGTTTTAGCATTTTTCGAGAGCTACAACTTTGGTGAAGACAAGTTTTTCAAATTCCAAATGGATTTATAAACTGGTATTGTTTTATGAAGAGTGTGCAGGGAACCGAAAATTCCTGCACATGAGTTTTACAAACAGTTTTCGAAAAACTGTATTTTTGCTTAAAACTGTTCCAAAGGCAGTTCTCAATCTTAAATGACCTTTATAAAGATTTGTTTTGAAGATTTGAAATGGTTACAAAAATATTAAAGAGATTTAAAGCTAAATTTCTTAAATAGTAAAAAGATAAGAAAATGGACAGAATTTGTAATCAAGCTAAGGTTTTGAGGAAACCTAACATTTTATCAAGAACCTAGCCCAAAGAGATTATCCAACGTAATCTCTTAAAAGAAATAATTAAAGAATAATTATCTCCAAGCAGTTATATGGCTATTTTGTGACCAAATCAGATATCTGGTATTAGGGGACATACAACTAGTATTTCATCGGCATGTTGGTCAGGACACCAACATTGCATAATAAGAATTAGACTCTTACCTAAGTCCCTATTCAAGCAGGAAAAGGCCTGCAGCTGTGCCAGTAAGAGAACAGCCTCAAGAGGGACATAGTGAGAGAGGTAAGTGCAACTCCACCTACAGCATGGGCATTTTTAGTTACAAGATGATATGCGAGATTATGTATGTTATGTGCTATGATTTGATATCTCAAGTAGATGGCATGACTAAGAAATAATTACAAGTTATATTCATGTGACATCATGAAGCATGCTCACAAATAATGAGAACAAGGTCAAGATGACAAATAAGTATAATGGCAAGCGAGCTTGCCTGTGACGTACCGACCCGTCCGAGGTCGGGTAGGACTATGGAATGAGTTGGAAATGGAATGGCCGCCCCAACCACTCCATAGTTGCGCGCCCGGTACGATCACTCATGATAAGGGGCCCATGAGCAAGTTAAGAAATGAAAGTATGATTAGAGAGTATGATAAAATAAGCATAATAAAGCATAATCGGATCATGCATGATTAGAATATATCAGGATATGCTTTGCTAAGTTTATGACTGTTTATGTTGTGGATTAAATAGTTGCACTTGCTGAGCGAAAGCTCACGCCTTATGTCTATGCTGTAGGTAAGCAACCTACTGGCGACTTTGATACAAGATAATGGAGTTGGCGGGGCAACTGTGAAAGAGGGGATAAGCCGCTACGCCTTCCGTAAAGTTATGACTAATATTTTATGTTTATATTATTCCAGACAGTACTCAGTAATAGAAAAAAAAAAAAAAAAAGTTTCACTATTTTTGGTTAAATAGATAAGTATGTAAAACAAGTCAGGTATGTATGTATGTATGGTAACGGTCCGTGCTAGGCGGGTCGTTACAATTACCATGAATAGATGATAGTGACAACTACGAATTGATATCTTGAGGTCGTTTATAACGTCTTTCAATTGTGGTTTCTGTGTGCTTGACACTCACACTAGCTAGAGTCACTTTTGACTCTTAATTACTTGAGCACTAAAATCTTAGCCACTCATTTTTTTAAATAACTAGAGAACATTAATGCAATTAGCTAGGTTCATGGTCTATCAAGAGCTCTAGAACCCAATTTAGTGAAACTCAAGGCGAAATCCTAAGTTAGGTAACATGGAGAAATGATTTAGGCAAAGTTTTTTTGGACCGTTTGAGCCGTTCTAGCCAACCTTCTGAAAATTATCCCTTGTTGTCTCCTTTTTAGCCTTTAAGCCAATTTCTTCTTCACCCACACTAGTATAACCTAACCAATCAAAGAATTCACCAAACACTTAACCCATCACTTCAGGCACGAATTGCATTTTTCATTGTATTCCAGTGTATTGTGGTTAACATGAGCTTGGGATTGGGGTTTGGATCATTCTTCGCTGGTTGTATTGTATCTATTTTCGTTGTCACTTAAACTCCCAAAAAAAAAAAAAAAAAAAAAAAAAAAAAATCCCAAGTGTTCATGTAAATAAATAAATTTAAAAAGAAAAAAAAGTTTTTAGTTGTTTGCTTGTATATCGTTTTTATGGAATGAAAGGGTGGTCGATTAAGTTAATGCAAAATCGGGGATTTTGGGATTTTCCATTGAATGTTTGTAAAGTCTATCAAATATTGAAGGTGCAAGGCGTGCTTAGGGTGATTTGAACTTAAAAATTTTCTTTTTCACCTGTGCTTTACCTTAGCCTTACGTTACAAGCCATTCAAAGTCCTATTGTTCTCCAGTGTTACACTAACCTATATTAGTAGAGAGCAATACTAAATTGGGCCTATGGTTGTTCTTAAGTGCATCATGTAGCGATATATGAACTTCCTTAATACATAAATCAATCCGATGTTTGACCGGTTGGGTGGTTTTGGCCTTCACACACACGGGTCTTTAGTGCATTTGTGCTAGTGTTAAGTGTTGAAATTCTAGATAATCACAATGGATGATTTTTCTTTCGAGCTTAAGAAATTTGTAGATTTTGAGGTAAAATTCATGGTCGTCAATTTTGTTGCTTAGCTTCACACTGTTTTTTTTTTTTTTTTTTTTTTTTTTTATTTTTCTTTGTTTTGTTTGCCCGAGGACTAGTAAAATTCTAAGTTTGGGGGTATTTGATAAGTGAGCTTTTACTCAGTTATTTAATGTCTTGAAATTGGATAATTTACAAAATCTTCAACTTTTCAGATTGGTTTAATGTGTTTGTGAGTGTTTCAGATAAACAAGGGAAAAACTGGAATTTGCAAGATTTGGAGATGAAAAATCAAGTTTTAGCCCGCAGCAGAGGCAGAAGGCAGAAGGCAGCCTAGCGCACGCCCAGCCACCAGCGCGCGACCAGCCAGCAGCCTGTTCCCATGTGCCCAGTGCCCGCGCGCCCAGCTAGCACGCGCCCAGCCAGCGCAAGCCCTATCACCGCGTGCCCAGCCAGAGCGCGCGGTCACGCAATCTCAGGCGCGCTCTTGCGTGCTGAGGCGCGCCTTCTCTCCACCTGAAGCTCCCACGAACAAAATGGGGGATCTGGAGTTAAGAAAAAAAAAAAAAAAAAAAAAAGAAGACTGAAAAGAAGGGGATCTAGAGCTATGAAGAGGGGGAACTGAAAGGAGAGTAGAGAAGAAAGAAAGAAACCCTAAAAAAATTTGAAAGGGATCATTAAAGGAAGCTGCTGGAGATTTTGAGCTACATTACATTAAAGTTTTATTTTTCTTCCTCTTTTCTCCTCTTGTTCTTATATCTAGTAGTCCTGTATTTTTTTTGTGGATTTTTCATGTATTTTCAGATTTGTTCAAGCTTGAATATGTTTGAGTTTACGTTGATGGATTGCGAGATTTTCATGCTAGGGGACTTGATGTAATCTTGCTACAGTTATGTTATGAATATTTATTGCTATTTGATATTTCTCATGCCCAAATATTTGTGTTCTTCTTTGCTTAATGCCTTAATCAATTGAAAGATTGGCCAGAGGATTTAGATATGTTGATTTAGATTTGACTGAGTCACTTACACATGTTGGGATTAGTTGAACACAGCCTAGTAAGTATTGGAATCGGGAGATGAATATACTCTAGGTAATCACAAATGAATTATAGCTTAATGAATGTACAACTAACTTATTTAATAGGCATATTAATTAGGTTGTTTGCATAGATTTGACTCGGCACTCGAGAGAGGGAATTGGATAATTATAGGAATTTCATGATTAATTTTTGGCTTGAGGGAGATCAATGACATTGAACAGGATTATAATAACTAGGCAAGATGAAATCAAGAACCCTAGCTACATTATCATTAGAGCCCACTTTGATCCTAAAACACTCCTTGCATCGTTTTATTTGCTTATTCAATTAGTTGACATTTTAATTTTGTTCTGTTAAGATTATTCTATTTCTGACTTGTTTGGATAAAACTCGGTTATTTTAGTCGTAGTACCTAGCTAGATTTTTGGAATACAATCCTTGTGGGACACAACACTCACTCACTACTTTATTACTTGATGACCTTGTGCACTTGCGAGTAGAAAATAGGCATGGTAATTTCGCATTGATAAAATAGATTTCTGAGTTTTTAGGGGCCATTATGCAATTTTTTATGGAGTGCTTAATATA
The DNA here is from genome assembly GCA_009761775.1 of Ficus carica. NCBI lineage: Eukaryota > Viridiplantae > Streptophyta > Magnoliopsida > Rosales > Moraceae > Ficus > Ficus carica. The sequence continues at coordinate 49,453 of VYVB01000520.1, forward strand.
CTTTTACTCATGTATATGTATATGTAAGAAAACAAAAACAGAAAACCAGAAAACCAGCTGGGCCTCTATTACCTACGTGTTGGACGTTCGTTCTAGAAAGGCAATAAAATAAATTTTAAACGTGCCTAGCTTCTACAGCAACTGGAATCAAAAGAAGACGACAATCAAATAAATATGATTTATGGACATGTAAATTTTCTCACCTCATTTGTACAACAAGTTAACAAAGACCGTAGGCCAAAAAAGGAAAGAAAGAAAGAAACGTATAATTTTATACAACCACCACCCACGTTAAATCAGTTGTACAAAAGTGACCAACAACATTCTCTAAATCCTCACCAACAAAAGAGACAAACTACTATCGTCTCATTCTCTCACAGTAGCCCAAAACAAAAAATTGAGCAAAAAAGGCCAAGGAAGATACACGGGCATTGACTAAAGATTAGGAGAAAAATCTTCATAGAAGAGCATTTCCTTTTACGGTGCGGTCATGGTACCTGCACAAATTCATCCTAATTTTTACAAATTTTAATATTTAAAATGCGTAATTTTATTGTTTAAATGTATCAGTTTTACTATTTTAGTATTTGAATGTAAGAACCCGAAATTACGATAAATCTATGATTTTCTTTTTGACAAGGAAAATTTAAGATTTAATTTTATTTGATGATATGAAACTCATAATTTGAGTTAAATATCAGTATATGTTTGAGTTCTCGTTAAAATTAACTACGAGACTCGAAAATAGTTTGCTTAAGCAATATAAGACCTTTATGGGAATTTATTGAAATTCTTAACCAAACCTCCAACTAGGTCAATGGTTGGTTACGAATTTAGTTAGCTTGGTTACTTTGGAATTAGCAATTAAGCTAGAGATAAGTTTGAGAAGATTTTTCTTTGCTTCCCACATGCTATGGTCAGTTTTCATCCTTGGAAAACAAGGAAATATGCTTAGGTATGCAAGGTGACACAAGCAAGGAGAGGTAAGCAACCAAGTGGCTTGGTGAGCAAGCCAATTTTGGTTCACACATGGCATGATAGCATGGTGACAAGTGTATGTTCTAGAAAGGCTTGTTGAGCAAGCCAATTTTTGGCTCCCACATGCAAAGGCCGGTCCTTGAAGCCTTAAAGGGCAAGGAAATTTTGGTGATGATGTCACCAAGGTGACATGAGCTAGGTGATGCAAGCATGGCTTGTTGAGCAAGCACTTGCATTCCAAGCCTTCATGGCCGACCACACCAATGGGGGGGAGGACACCTCATCAAATCCTCATTGGATTTTAGGGAAAGAAGTCTTCCCTTGTTCTCCAAGGGAATGGCTAGCCAATAAGGCCACACCACATCACCTAGTGGGGGGGGGGGGGGGGGGGCGGGGCTTGTTGAGCAAGTAAACCCTTAGATGCAATTAGGAAAACTTTAGCTTTTCATTTCTCCTTTTTCCTTCCACTAGAAGCCGAACTTCAAGGGAGAAGAAAGACCAAGTGGTGGTCGGTTTTTCTTGAGCAAAAAGTTAGAAGAAAAAGCTAGAAAGAAAGGAAGAGAAAGGAAGGTGTGGTGGCCGAAAATTTTGAGGGAAATTCCATAGAGGGGAAACCGAATTTCTTGAGCAAGGAGTTAGAAGAAAAAGTTTAGATCCAAAGTTAGATCTAATCTCAAGGAGTTAAGGTAATCCTATTCTCCTAAACCCCTCTAGTTGTTTAATTAAGTTTTGATTCAAAATTATGTGTATTTTCATGTGGGAAAGGCCGAAAATTTTGGAACCCCAATTGGAGGGGAAATCCGGACTTGTTGGCAGCCAAAAGGTATAAATCCTTAAACCCTAAGTGTTTCATTTAAATTTCGTTTGGGAAATTTAAATGTATTTAAAGCTTGATTTGTATGAGCATAAGCTCATTTAATTTTCTGCTCTAATTAGGATTTTAGGGTTGTGTTTGATTGATGTATGGTGTTGCAAACCAAACGTTTTGCAAACCCTGGTTTGGTGCAAGAACACCCAAGGGTTTTGCTTTGCATGAAGTTGTTTGAATGATGTTTGATTACATATTTTGCGTTAGAAGCACTGCAGGTTGTCGTAGGCTCACGGCCGAAGCCGTTCGAGGTAGTGTTCACGTAAAATTTACGTAAAACGAACTTAAAACCGAAAACTGCCATTTTCGGGTAAAACTGACCAGTTTTGGAAAAAGTGAAATTTGAGGCCCTTAGAAGCCGAATTTGGAGAAACTTGAAACACAAAAGTTGTTCGGAACGATTTTTCCTAGGGGGATACGTGAACCGTTTTCAAAAATAAGGCCCCAATGGCCTCCGTTTACCCCAAAACCCGTGGCTGATCCCCAGACCCAGTTTTCACTCAGTTTTTCGGGGTCAGCCAGTTTCAAACAAAAACTGGGACGAATCTAGGCCGAATTGGAATTTTTGCAAAACACGAAAGTTTTAGCATTTTTCGAGAGCTACAACTTTCGTGAAGAAAACGTTTTCAGATTACGAACCGATTTTTAAACTGGATTTTCGAAGGGTGCGCAGGGAATCCGAAAATTCCCGCACCACTAGCTTTACAAATGTCTTTAGAAAACTATTTTTCTACTACAAATTATTGTTTTGATTATAGAAAACTGTTCTAAGGGCAGTTTTCAACCTCAAATAATTTTATAAAGCACTAATCCAAGAGTTTGGATTTTTACGATTTAAATAAAGGATTTTTATAAGTTAGGAAAGAAGTTTTTGGATTAATTTCCCTAAATTTTTCCAAGTAAGGAAAAATAGAATTTTTGAGATAAAATTGTAAACAAGCCGATTACGGACCGTAACCGGGAATAGTACCTGAGTTACTGGGCTTAGCCCAGAGCCCAAGGTCGACCCTAAAAGGTTGACCATTATTAACCAATGGTTGACCATAGTTGACCGAAGTTGACCATAGTTGACTCTGGTTGACTAACAAGTGGATTTTAGTATAACCTTAAGGGTTAGTCAAGATAACCCTAAAGGATACCAATATTTAATAATTATGATTTATAATAAATATAACGACTTTAACGATCCATATCTTACGTCCTGTTTGAAACAGGAATATGAGATGTCATCGTGCCTCGATAGGACGATAGACCAAGAGCATAGGATGAGAGGTAAGTACAACTCCACCTACAGCATGGACAAAACGTTTTTGTTGCATGTTATGTTTTTAAGAAATCATGTATTGATTTACATGATCTACCTATGATATGTTATGTTAAGTTCATGATAAGTTATGCTATGATTTTATGCTATGAAGGTTATGTTACGATAAGCTATGTTATGAAGTTATGTTATGAAGGTTAAGCTATTTTATGAAGTTATGTTATGAAGGTTAAGTTATGTTATGAAGTTATGTTATAATAAGTTTAAGTTATGTTATGATAAGCTTATGTTATGATAAGTTTATGTTATGATAGGTTTATGATATGTTATAATAAGTTTAAATTATGTCATGATATGTTTATGTCATGATAAGTTTATGTTATGATATGTTTATGTCATGATAAGTTTATGTTATGATAAGTCTATGCTATGATACGTTTATGTCATGATAAGTTTATGTTATGATATTATGCTATGATATGTTATGTTATATTATGTTATGTTATGACAAGTTATGTTATGATATATTATGATTGAGAGTATTTTATGTTGTATGTTTATATACGTGACATCATGAAGCATGTTCACAAATATTAAATCACCCGCTAAGAATAAATTAAGTCACGAGATAAATAAGACAAGTTAATGTTATTGTGTCGTACCGACTTGCCACGAGGGCAGGTTTAAATGGTTTTAGTCTATGGTTTGAATTAGATTGGACTGGCTGCCCCGATCACTCTATGTAAACAATTAGTTTCATGGTTTGATTTGGTTTGGACTGGCCGCCTCCAACCACTCTATGACTATGTATCACGGTACGTGCACATATGACATGACTTGCTAGATAATAGGACCAAGTTAATGAAGGCATAATTGGTTTATAAGAAAACATAATCGGCTCACGTATTCTTGTATGCAAAAATGTTTTTGTGGATTGAATATTGTACTTACTGGGCAATTAGCTCATTACTTACGTTCATGCTGTAGGTAAGCAACCTAACGGCAATACTTGATGCAATACTGTGGAGAGTTGGTGCTGCGGACTGTGAAATGTGGAATGGACACCGCCACGAGTTTTAGAAAATATGTTTTTGTAAAATACGTTTGTAAAATGTGTTTTGTTATGTTTAAGAAAAGTTTCAAGTATGTATGGCAAGCAAGTTGCCTCGTGTTGTACCGATCCGCACTAGGTCGGGTCTGGTCCACGATCTTGGTACTCAGGTGAGTACATATAAATATGTATGAAGATAAGTTAAGTTTTATGTACAAGAAAAAGTATAAGATTAAGTCAAGTTTAAATTTGAAAGTAAAAGAGTTTTAAAATAAAGTTTTAAAGAAAGAAAAAATTTTATTCTGGAATTTTCAGCAAGCTTAAAACTTTTTAAGAATTAAGTTAAGTAAGTAAGTAAGGTGACGACCCGGCCCACGTCTGCGTAGTCGTTCCCCTACGTAGATGGTGTAAGTCGGGGCGTCACAGTTTGGTATCAGAGAAAGTTTTCCTGCCATCTAGTTTCACAGTTCTGCCGCCAGCGCCACAGTTTTGTAAGTTTGTTTTCTTACTTTGTTTTATTTATAGTGATTATGTGAGGTTATAATATTACTATGATAAAGATATGAACCTGGTGTTAAGTTAAATCCAGGTTAGACTGAAGAAGACCGTAAGGCTTCGTTGGCATTCCAAGGAATGAAGGAAGAGCTATGCATCTTCGATAGGACCCAAGGAGAGGTTGCACAATATGGAGACTCTCTTCAAATTTCGTCATGTAGAGACGTACCTTCAAGATATGATTGCCAGCCGACGCCTAGTCAAGGAGGTTCGTGCTCGTGCAAGGTGCCTTGGTATAGGGTACCTTGAGAGGAGAATTCCTAAATTTTTATGACACCTAGGACCGCCTATGTATTAGAGCGATATCGAGATATACTAGGATATGTATATGAGATGATACGTCAGCTATGTTATAGCTTGGCGTGCTTATCCAGATGAGTCGAGGGGCTATGATTGCCAGTAAATCAGAGTTGCGCAGCGAAAGCGTGAAGGATAAGCTAAGTTTATGATAAGATATGATGATTTTATGATATGATATGCTAGGATATGAAGGAAATAATAGGTATTAGACATGTCTAGGATTAGAATTAGAAACTAGAAAATGGTTCGCCGCCTGTGCGACTGAACCAAATTTAGTAAGAATCTAGTTTTGCAACTTTAATGGCTAAGTTGCAATAATAATTGCTAGAGCAGCAATAAGAGATGAAGAGGCTTCGAGATTAGATAGCCTATCGCCTTACTGTAGTAGGGTGATAATCAGGAATAAGTTTGACGATGAAGGTAATGATATAATCCCTCAGTAAGGGAAATTTAAGTAATGTTGGGGAATTTTAGATATTCCTAAGAATTACGATTATGCACTTGTGTTATTAAGGAAAAGTTAGAAGCAATAAGAGAAGCTTTTACTATCTAGCAAGTGGCTAGTTGATTTAGGTATGCCTGTCATTGTATCACTTGAACGATATTATGATTTTCCAAGATTGGCTTTGAAAGAATTCAAATAAAATATTTTTATAAAAGATCTCATGTTTAATAGAACCCCCTCATTTTATGTAAGACGGCCGAATCCTTGAGGAAGAAATTCCAAAATAGGGGCTGTCATGAAAAGTGAAGGTTCCAAGATAGGAGCCATAGGCCAAATCCTTGAGGAATGAGTTTCGAGTAAGGGACGAATTTCAAGATAGGGGCCAATATGAAGAGTAAAGGGTTCTAATAATATAAAAATCAAGTTTCAAGAAATGAACTATTTTCAAAAAGTGTTCTAAATGTATGATACGATATGCTTTCCAAGTATGGAAAATTATGTAATACAATAAACTTTTCAAGTATGAAAAAGTTATATGAAAAGATATGTTTTTCAAACATAGCAAGTTATATGATATACTTGCTCAGCTTTTTACGTAAGTAGTTCTTGTGATGCAGTATGAAGGGACAGTATGTATGAAAGTATGTTAGTATGTAAGAAAGTAAGATAGTATGCAAGTATGTATGTATGCAAGTAAGTATGAACGTATGAAAGTATGATAAGATATGAAAGAAGATTATGGTTCTATATAAGCGACATAGTCCCATTAAAGGATTAAAATGGGAACCTGATCAAACCATTATGTATTAGTGGTGAATTTTAAGAAAAGTTACTTAGAAGTAACTGAATTTTCGAGGACGAAATTTTTTTAAGGAGGGTAGAATGTAAGAACCCGAAATTACGATAAATCTATGATTTTCTTTTTGACAAGGAAAATTTAAGATTTAATTTTATTTGATGATATGAAACTCATGATTTGAGTTAAATATCAGTATATGTTTGAGTTCTCGTTAAAATTAACTACGAGACTCGAAAATAGTTTGCTTAAGCAATATAAGACCTTTATGGGAATTTATTGAAATTCTTAACCAAACCTCCAACTAGGTCAATGGTTGGTTACGAATTTAGTTAGCTTGGTTACTTTGGAATTAGCAATTAAGCTAGAGATAAGTTTGAGAAGATTTTTCTTTGCTTCCCACATGCTATGGTCGGTTTTCATCCTTGGAAAACAAGGAAATATGCTTAGGTATGCAAGGTGACACAAGCAAGGAGAGGTAAGCAACCAAGTGGCTTGGTGAGCAAGCCAATTTTGGTTCACACATGGCATGATAGCATGGTGACAAGTGTATGTTCTAGAAAGGCTTGTTGAGCAAGCCAATTTTTGGCTCCCACATGCAAAGGCCGGTCCTTGAAGCCTTAAAGGGCAAGGAAATTTTGGTGATGATGTCACCAAGGTGACATGAGCTAGGTGATGCAAGCATGGCTTGTTGAGCAAGCACTTGCATTCCAAGCCTTCATGGCCGACCACACCAATGGGGGGGAGGACACCTCATCAAATCCTCATTGGATTTTAGGGAAAGAAGTCTTCCCTTGTTCTCCAAGGGAATGGCTAGCCAATAAGGCCACACCACATCACCTAGGGGGGGGGGGGGGGGCTTATTGAGCAAGTAAACCCTTAGATGCAATTAGGAAAACTTTAGCTTTTCATTTCTCATTTTTCCTTCCACTAGAAGCCGAACTTCAAGGGAGAAGAAAGACCAAGTGGTGGTCGGTTTTTCTTGAGCAAAAAGTTAGAAGAAAAAGCTAGAAAGAAAGGAAGAGAAAGGAAGGTGTGGTGGCCGAAAATTTTGAGAGAAATTCCATAGAGGGGAAACCGAATTTCTTGAGCAAGGAGTTAGAAGAAAAAGTTTAGATCCAAAGTTAGATCTAATCTCAAGGAGTTAAGGTAATCCTATTCTCCTAAACCCCTCTAGTTCTTTAATTAAGTTTTGATTCAAAATTATGTGTATTTTCATGTGGGAGAGGCCGAAAATTTTGGAACCCCAATTGGAGGGGAAATCCGGACTTGTTGGCAGCCAAAAGGAAGGTATAAATCCTTAAACCCTAAGTGTTTCATTTAAATTTCGTTTGGGAAATTTAAATGTATTTAAAGCTTGATTTGTATGAGCATAAGCTCATTTAATTTTCTGCTCTAATTAGGATTTTAGGGTTGTGTTTGATTGATGTATGGTGTTGCAAACCAAACGTTTTGCAAACCCTGGTTTGGTGCAAGAACACCCAAGGGTTTTGCTTTGCATGAAGTTGTTTGAATGATGTTTGATTACATATTTTGCGTTAGAAGCACTGCAGGTTGTCGTAGGCTCACGGCCGAAGCCGTTCGAGGTAGTGTTCACGTAAAATTTACGTAGAACGAACTTAAAACCGAAAACTGCCATTTTCGGGTAAAACTGACCAGTTTTGGGAAAAGTGAAATTTGAGGCCCTTAGAGGCCGAATTTGGAGAAACTTGAAACATGAAAGTTGTTCGGAACGATTTTTTCTAGGGGGATACGAGAACCGTTTTAAAAAATAAGGCCCCAATGGCCTCCGTTTACCCCAAAACCCGTGGCTGATCCCCAGACCCAGTTTTCACTCAGTTTTTCGGGGTCAGCCAGTTTCAAACAAAAACTGGGACCAATCTAGGCCGAATTGGAATTTTTGTAAAACATGAAAGTTTTAGAATTTTTTGAGAGCTACAACTTTTGTGAAGAAAACTTTTTCAGATTACGAACCGATTTTTAAACTGGGATCGTTTTTCGAAGGGTGCGCAGGGAATCCGAAAATTCCTGCACCACTAGCTTTACAAATGTCTTTAGAAAACTATTTTTCTACTTCAAATTATTGTTTTGATTATAGAAAACTGTTCCAATGGCAGTTTTCAACCTCAAATAATTTTATAAAGCACTAATCCAAGAGTTTGGATTTTTACGATTTAAGTAAAGGATTTTTATAAGTTAGGAAAGAAGTTTTTGGATTAATTTCCCTAAATTTTTCCAAGTAAGGAAAAATAGAATTTATGAGATAAAATTGTAAACAAGCCGATTACGGACCGTAACCGGGAATAGTACCCGAGTTACTGGGCTTAGCCCAGAGCCCAAGGTCGACCCTAAAAGGTTGACCATTATTAACCAATGGTTGACCATAGTTGACCGAAGTTGACCATAGTTGACTCTGGTTGACTAACAAGTGGATTTTAGTATAACCTTAAGGGTTAGTCAAGATAACCCTAAAGGATACCAATATTTAATAATTATGATTTATAATAAATATAACGACTTTAACGATCCATATCTTACGTCCTGTTTGAAACAGGAATATGAGATGTCATCGTGCCTCGATAGGACGATAGACCAAGAGCATAGGATGAGAGGTAAGTACAACTCCACCTACAGCATGGACAAAACGTTTTTGTTGCATGTTATGTTTTTAAGAAATCATGTATTGATTTACATGATCTACCTATGATATGTTATGTTAAGTTTATGATAAGTTATGCTATGATTTTATGCTATGAAGGTTATGTTACGATAAGCTATGTTATGAAGTTATGTTATGAAGGTTAAGCTATGTTATGAAGTTATGTTATGAAGGTTAAGTTATGTTATGAAGTTATGTTATAATAAGTTTAAGTTATGTTATGATAAGCTTATGTTATGATAGGTTTATGATATGTTATAATAAGTTTAAATTATGTCATGATAAGTTAATGTTATGATAAGTTTATGCTATGATATGTTTATGTCATGATAAGTTTATGTTATGATATGTTTATGTCATGATAGTTTATGCTATGATAAGTTTATGTTATGATATTATGCTATGATATGTTATGTTATATTATGTTATGTTATGACAAGTTATGTTATGATATATTATGATTGAGAGTATTTTATGTTGTATGTTTATATACGTGACATCATGAAGCATGTTCACAAATATTAAATCACCCGCTAAGAATAAATTAAGTCACGAGATAAATAAGACAAGTTAATGTTATTGTGTCATACCGACTTGCCACGAGGGCAGGTTTAAATGGTTTTAGTCTATGGTTTGAATTGGATTGGACTGGCTGCCCCGATCACTCTATGTAAACGATTAGTTTCATGATTTGATTTGGTTTGGACTGGCCGCCTCCAACCACTCTATGATATGGATTGGACTGGCTGCCCCGATCACTCTATGTAAACGATTAGTTTCATGATTTGATTTGGTTTGGACTGGCCGCCTCCAACCACTCTATGACTATGTATCACGGTACGTGCACATATGACATGACTTGCTAGATAATAGGACCAGTTAATGAAGGCATAATTGGTTTATAAGAAAACATAATCGGCTCACGTATTCTTGTATGCAAAAATGTTTTTGTGGATTGAATATTGTACTTACTGGGCAATTAGCTCATTACTTACGTTCATGCTGTAGGTAAGCAACCTAACGGCAGTACTTGATGCAATACTGTGGAGAGTTGGTGCTGCGGACTGTGAAATGTGGAATGGACACCGCCACGAGTTTTGGAAAATATGTTTTTGTAAAATACGTTTGTAAAATGTGTTTTGTTATGTTTAAGAAAAGTTTCAAGTATGTATGGCAAGCAAGTTGCCTCGTGTTGTACCGATCCGCGCTAGGTCGGGTCTGGTCCACGATCTTGGTACTCAGGTGAGTACATATAAATATGTATGAAGATAAGTTAAGTTTTATGTACAAGAAAAAGTATAAGATTAAGTCAAGTTTAAATTTGAAAGTAAAAGAGTTTTAAAATAAAGTTTTAAAGAAAGAAAAAATTTTATTCTGGAATTTTCAGCAAGCTTAAAACTTTTTAAGAATTAAGTTAAGTAAGTAAGTAAGGTGACGACCCGGTCCACGTCTGCGTAGTCGTTCCCCTACGTAGATGGTGTAAGTCGGGGCGTCACATTGAAATGCACAATTTAGTTGTTCAAATGTATAAGTTTACATAATAATATATGTAATTCTAACTTTCAAATGTATAAATTTCCATATGTAAAACATAAATTATTGTATTCCCGACATGATGCCGTGAATGTTTCTCCCAGCCGGCGTTACGAAAAAAAATCGACGAATGACATTGCAAACATGGATAAGTTTTAACACTCACTCCAATATGAAGCAAAAAGCACTTCTTAGAGAGGTGCAAAAGAACTTATACGCTTAGCTCTAACTACGAATACGTTTAGTGTATGGTAAAATCGCACGAGAGGTGGTTATATCAATAGCCAAAGGCTTTTGAATAGCTTCTCATAAATATATGCACGCATAATTATTCGTATTATAATTCATATTCTGCATTATACATAGTTCAATTACAACTCAAAAATATACCTGGAGCGTCTTTTAACTAGTATATAGAAGAGTACTGACACGGAAAACAAAGTAAAAATGAAAGTAAAAAAAAGGACAAAAATTAAAAAAAAAATCCAAAATAAGATCCACGCACTAATATGACTAGACTACCATGTGACATTTGTTTTTGAATTATCCATTTTGCTTTTTGCTTCTCATTTTGTTAATGTATCTTTGGACGTATGTTCTGGAAAGCCAACCTCTTTCTAAACTGTATTCTAAACGTGCCTAGCTTCTAAAGAAGACAACATTCAAAGGTTGGTCATTTAACGTAATCTGCCTAGCTAGACCTATGTTAAGAACCAGCTGACTTTGTTTACAATTCAAACTCTTTCTACATCATGTCACCAATAATTTAGCAAAAATGCACAAGGAATATGCACAGACATTGACTGGAGAGCAATGGAAAAAATTTATATGACATCAGTTCCTTTTGCAGCGCAGTCTCGAAATTGGTAACGTTACATAAATTTATCGTAATTTTTATAATTTTAATTCACTATTAGGTATCGTTGAAATAAACAAATTACTGTATTAAGAACTTATAAAACATTAATACTTTGTTTGATATTTAAGTTTAATTTCAAGTGAAATGTACTTTCTTGTCTCAGTTTGTATCTATTTTTCTGAAAAGTCAATAAAATTTATAACTAATTTTTGTAAAGTTAACCAATTCTAAAGTAAAAATTTCATCTCCATCTGACAAACCAAACTCACGCTAAGCTTTTGTTTGGCTCTCAAGTCTAAAGTTTTTCAGCTCAGTTTTTATCTTTTTCTTGAAAAATCAATAAAAATTATAACCAGCTTATGAAAAGTCAACCAAATTTAACATAAAAATTTCATTACAAACTCATACATCAAACATGAGCTAAAATTCAAAATTTATATGTTCTAAGGTATAATATGTAATTAAATTAAAGAATAATGCAGCCCAGGGCCGGATTTAGTATTTTCGGGACCTTAACTAATAATCTTTTTCAAACAGTAGGCACGTTTGTTCGTAACCTCTCTTTGTTGTGTTTTTCTCGAGCAATTATAAAGTTTTGAATCCAAACACACTACAACAATCTAGGTCTTTCTCAAAATTATCGGATACCATTCTGCAATGGCCATGGATTTTTTTTTTTTTTTTTTTTTTTTTTTTTTTTGCCCCTCTTTTTGATCAGTGGTTGCATGTGTATAATGTCTTAACGTGCAAGTAGTCAGTTAAGACTTCTTAAAAAAAAAAAGTAGTCAGTTTTTAATGACAATAAGTTGTCACTGAAAATTTCGCTTTTAGGATGACAAAGGAAGTTTGATTGCTATGTGATGCTGTTGAGACTAGCTCAATGGGTGGTAGGGAATGTGTTTTGCTGGGAGCTCTCAGATTTGAAATCTATTAGTGTTTTTGTTTCATTTTAATAATTTAGAGTCATAGGATATATTGTGACCACTATACAATTTCGTGTATAGCCACCAAGCATTAGTGACGAATTTAGTTTCGAAAGGGTTCTCTGATGTTAAGATTTGGGATACAAAAAAGATTAACGATTCAAGCATAGTATTTGGAATATATTGGAATGTTTCTATATATCTTATACATTTTTGGTTTCAGTTCTCATGATTAACGAAAGGAAGAAATTTATGTCAAATAAATATGAATATTTGTGGACATATATGATTTTCTTATCTCATTTGTACAACAAGTTAACAAAGACCGTACTTCTAATGAGTAGGCCAAAAAAGGAAAGAAAGAAACAAACGTATATTTATACAACCACAACCCAGGTTAAATCAGTTGTACAAAAATGACCAACGAAATTCTCTTAATCCTCACCTATAAAAGAGGCAAACTACAATCCTCTCATTTTCAAAATAGCCCAAAACAAAATTTTCCAATATTTTCATTATAGTTTCACATATTATAAGGGAAAATTTTGGCAGTTTCTTCATCATTTGCCACAATTCTCATATTCCTTTTTTCATTTGTTTATGATCACACTCTTCATGATCTCCGCATGGCCACTCTTACAACCAATTTTACATCCACTTCTAAACCCATTTCTACTCTCCCATTATCTTCGCTCCAAACGATCCGTCATATTACACTACACTAAATGCAGCCATACAAAACCCTCGTTTTTCTTCGCCTTCGTCCCCAAAGCCATTCGCTATCGTCACGCCCGTCCATATGCGGGTATATATCACGGACATAAAATGCAAGAAAGAAACCACTTTTCCACGTTTCCATGTTTTTTTTTTTTAATTATATATATTAAATATATTTAAATAATAAACATGGTCTAACCACGTTTCTTGAAGGATTTTTAAAATATATATATATATATATATATATTAACGTGCACATAGGCACGTTTCCGGAAGGATTCCTTCCTTTTATTAAAAAAAAAATTATATTATAAATATTTAAATTTGAAATCTAATTTTAAATTATACATATTTATAATTAATTTTAAAAACCGGAAACTAACCGATCATAATCTTGGGTCCCATCCACTATCAGTAGGAGCAAATATAGTGGGTCTTAGTCACTGCATCATCCAATTTTAATATTTGAATTATCACCATTATTCGTTACCCTTACAATTGCTCATTTGAAAGATGATGCCTAGGAGGTATATTCCTTTTCTTGGAATTTTGCTCATGTACGATGCTTGAGACAACGTTAAAAGCTTTTTCTTGCAATCACGGAAAATCTGAATCTCAAGAATTTAGCTTGCATCTTCCAAATCTTTTATTCAGAATTGGCTTGCTAACCAATCCTTTATTTTTGGCATTGATTCCTTATCACTCTCAATGAGTAGGATGTCATCAATGTAAAGGACTAAGTAGACCTTCTTGTCTTTTATACACATGTACATTCATAGTTCATCCAAATCAAAACCATAAGACTTGATAGCCTCATCAAATCTGATGTTTTATGATTTAGAAGCCTGCTTAAGTCCGTAAATAGACTTTTGTAGTTTGCAGACTTTATGCTCTTGTCTTTCAGTTATGAAACATTATGGTTGCACCATATATATGCTTTCCTCAAGATAGCCATTCAAAAATATTGTCTTGACGTTCATTTTCCATATGTCATAGTCATAACATGCGGCAATAGACAAGAGTATCCTAATGGACTTAAGCTTAGTAACTAGACAAAAAGTTTCTTAATAGTCAACTCCCTCCTTATAGGCATAACCCTTGTAGGCATAACCCTTGCCTACTAGTCTAGTGCTAAAAGTCTCCACTTTTCTATCCACTTCTCTCTTTTGTTTGTAGATCTATTTGCACCCTATGGGCTTTACCTCTTCAGGAAGATCAACAAGTTCCCAGATTGAGTTGGAATACAAATAGTCCATCTCAAGTTTCATTGCTTCTAGCCATTTTTCCTAATTAGAATCATCCATTGCAGACTTGTAAGTCAAAAGATCTTCTACTATGTTGTTAGCAGTGACGAGTTGTGTCTCTCCCGGAAAGCAAATAGGTAATCTAATTTCCCTCCTACTACAATGAGGTGGCACCGGATTCTAATAAGACTTATGGTCTTTTACTTTTAATGTTCAACAACTCTCATCGGATGTGGTCCAATCTAATCGGAAAGTGACTCCTCAAGAGCCAGCTTACTTCTGAGTTTTAAATCATTCATATAGTCATGTTCAAGAAAAAAAAGAATTTGTCGATAAAAACACTTTTCTATCTTCAGGACTACAGAATAGACCTCCTCTTGTACCTTTAGGGTATCCCATAAATATGCATAATTCACTACGAGGTTCCAACTTCCCAGTCTTATCATTCAGTACATGTGCCGGATACCCCCATATATAGGGCCGTGCATAGGAGAGTTCAGTGGGTTACGGGTGGGTGGTGGGTGGGTTGGAAAAGGATTTTTTCAAAATCCCAAACTAGCCCCGCCTATCATGAAGGCGGGTTAAACGAGTTGGTGGTGTGTGGATAGAGTATTTTGAAAACACTTTTGTAATTTTTTTATTGTCCTTTTTTTATTATTATTATTTTTTTATTTTTTGTAATTGAAAAAGCTTGAAACTTCAATTTGATTGCCGAACCTGCTTTAATGTTGAGCTTGGAGAGACGGAAAAAAAAAAAAAAAGAGTAAGATTGATTATAATTGCAAACACAATATCTAAACAACAACAACTAAAAACAACAACAACAACAATAATAATGAAATCTAAAAAACAATTAAACTACTAGTAACTTCATCAAAGAGTCTTATACTCTTATTAAAGGAAAATATATTTATTAGTCATTAAAAAAATGGTGGGTGGGCGGGTTAGACCTTCAAAGTCAAAAAGTGAAACCCACAACCGTCTATAAGTGACGGCGGGTGGGTAAAAAAACCTGTCCAAAACAAATGGGTGATGATGTGGACCCGTTCAAATGGGTGAGATGGGTGGTGCCGGATGGTTTGGGTGGGTTCACGGGTTTTGTGCACAGCCCTACCCATATGTGACTGTGCCTCAAACTAGGTTTGTGGCCATTCCAGAACTCTATAGGTGTCTTTGGTATAGACTTAAGGTACCAAGTTTAGACTATAAACTGTAGTTCTGAGAACATGTCCACAAAATGAAGGCAGTGAAGAATAACTCAATGTAGATCATATCATGTCAAGCAATATACAATTTCACCTTTCGGCAATACCATTTTGTTGTGGTGTTCCTAGTACGGTAAGTTAAGATAGAATGCTACTCTTAATCAAGTAATTAGTGAATTTTGAGTCTTGATATCGTTCAAAACGACAAGTTACTCCTAACCTAAAGTCTAACTTCCCCCACTACTTTTGCCTAAACGTTTGCACCATTGCCCACAACCATCGTGTACTCCCCATCGGCAAGCTCCCTTGAAGAACTAAAACTCTGTAAAGAACAACAAATATGATTAGTTACTCTTGAATCAATTATCTAGGTTGAGATATCATTTCAATTATCTAGGTTGAGATATCATTCTCTACTGAACATGTTTCTAGGGCAAGTAAACCATATTTACCTGGGTCCCTTTTCTTGTTCTTTAACTCCTTGAGATATTTCTCACAGTTTCTCTTCCAATGACCCTATTGATTGCAATGGAAACAGTTTCTCTTCCCACGGCCCAGCCGCCAGCCCAACAAGGTTGGCTAGAGCCCTGGCACGGGTCTGGCCACAGTTGCAGCCCATTGTGGCCGCTAGTGTTGGCCACCGCGGTCGTGGTTGTGGTCGCTAGCACCTGTGGCCATGGTTGATATAATCCGTGGTGTGATGTAGAGCTGTTCCTTCGCACCCTATGGCTGTCGTGGTAGTGCACGAATGATGAATTCGGACGTGTCCTCCAATGTCCATAATTACAATAATTAAATTTACAATAAATCCTATCATACAATTTTGATCTAATCAAACATTAAAACACAACAACGGATCCAGGGAACCATACAATTAACAACCAACCAGTTATCCTATCCATACATTCATCATATCAAATAATAGCATCCAAAATAAATAAAATCATATATCATATGCATCGCTTACTCATAAAATCATAAACACAAATATACATATTCTGGATTATCACATAATCAATATATTAAATTAATAAGTTTATAGCTGGTTCTAATACCAAATGTTGGTTTCGAAAATATAGATATTTTAAAAATTTAGCAAAAGCATATGTTGCGGAAAATTACAAGTGGAAAATATTGTAAACAAATAATAAAGTGATAAGTAAAGTATCATTCTCTCGAGGATTGTCATTGCCAATTACCGAAATTATATTAACTCCAACTTTATTTGAATAACCGAAAAGAGATTTTTAAATGAAAATAACAAAATAAGTAAAAAGACAAAAGACGCAAAGTACTAAAAATCTAAAGTTTCTTTTTTCATCAAATAATCATATTCAAATCCTCTAATTCAATTAATCAATGTCTATTCTTTATGTTGCTGGTGAATCTCTCTAAGATGAGATTTTTAATGGCTTTACGGTTAAAATTTCATTTGCATATGTTTAGAATTTGATTTGTTTACGAAATCTTTTATTTAAAAACTAAATTTATGGTGGATTTATATTTTATTGTATGTTTTTACTTTGTTGTATTTATAAATATATATTTATAATAGATGGGGTACATGACAGGTATGGGAAAAGCCTCTTCAATGGGGAATCCTCATCCCCGACCCTGTTTTTATTTAACTGATGATGGGGACAGAGATATGGATGATTTTGAAGGACAGAGATGGGGATGAAAAAGCATATCCCAATCTCTCCCTGTTGCATCCCTATTTATGTCTCAGGAGCTAAAGAGATTAGATGTAACAAGTTAAAAGAGAAATATAAAAGTCACCATTACAAATATGTTATCACTACAATCAGTATTAGTTAAGAGTTGAATAATAAAAAAACATGGGAAAAAATCTTAACGAAATTTTCGTTACATCTAATACGTACGATTAGACTTCTAAAAGTTAGGCGGCAAAATCCCACTTGTAGAAGAAGATGATATTTTATGGTCAAATTTTATTTTGTGCAACTTTGTGGTGGTCTTCTCTTCCTAATCTTCAACTCATTTTGAACTTCTATAAATAGTTAAATTAAGAATGTACCACAATAAGCTTCCATATCTCTTTTACTAAGACTATAAAAAATTATTTAAAAAAAAAAAAAAAAAGATAGACAAAATCTTCTGCAAAAGCTTTCTAATCTTGGTCGTTTATTTGAGCTTCTTCAAAAACGATGGCCAACACATAATGGCTGCTCGGACCGATGGATTCAGTCCAGTGAATCTAGTACGCCAGAACAACTTTCAACTACGTAAGCCGTATGACCAACCTGGACAGAATCGATACAAGGCAGTCCAACTAAGCCTCGTACTGAAATGCGAATTTGGTACTCATTTACTTCTTCTCTTTCGGGCCACACATGAATAATCTTTTGGATTAGAAAATTTTATTTAGAAATCATTATATAAGTTACGTTTTTGTACATGATCGCATTAATATTTTCTCATAGGACTAAGTAATAGTACTTTTAGTCGTTTTGTGATTTTTTTTATTCGAGTGCAACAAATATTGTAACGCCCCGACTTCCCACGCCGGGTCGTCACCTTACTTACATACTTAACTTAAACTTGCGGAAAATTCAGAATAGTTTTTTTTTTTTTTTAACACAATAAATAAACTTGTCCATATGGGTAAACTCCATCATGCCTACCCATTTCTTGTTTAACTGATTAAAAGGTAACACACAACCATTTAAACAAATTGAGGCTTTCAAATACCTCTTACATATCACTTGATCATACATGTACTATAACTTAAAGAGTTGCGGAAAATCTGCGTAGTGGTATCCCACACCGCCCTTCACTTGCTGCATCGTCTCCATAGCCCACCAAATAAAGCTGCAAGCATCTTGCTTTTACCTACAGTATGGAATATACTGATGAGCTTTTGCCCAGCAAGTACAAACATAATCTCACAAAACATTTTCAACTTCAAAGAAAACATGTCAATCATCATGTAAATTATGCATGATCCATTTATGATTGATTAAATGTCTTATGCTTTATTATAGACTCAATCTTTAATTCATTATCTTGTCTCATTATGTGGGCCCATAGTGTCCGTACCAAAAGCGTGTAGCCTCTAGACAAAGCTAGGGTTTGCAAGGTCCCTAACAGTTCTGGGAAAACACAAACTTGACCCTTCACGATCACGGAAGGTTGATTATCATATACCCTCAAGTATTATCAAGAGGTTGATAATCATAACTTAACTTGAACATGTAGCCTCCACGATCACGGGAGGTTGATACGACACCTTACCTGATTTATCATACCATGTGGTTTAATATTAATGAACATGCTTCATGATGTCACTATATCATATCATACTTAACATTGGCTATAACATGGCATTTTATGGCATAGCATGGCATAACATAGCATAGCATAGCATAACATAACATACATGGAACATGTTATATATTTGAAAATAGCTTACTACTTTCCATACTGTAGGTGAGGTTTGTACTTACCTGATGTCCTACGCTCTTGATCTAATGTTCCAACAAGGCGCATCAATGGGTTCTATTCCTGTTTCAAACAGGACGTAAGATAATGATCATCTTATCTTACTGTAATTCATAATTATTAAATGTTGGTATCCTAACCAACATCTATGAGTAATTCTAGTTATGTGTCCCCTATATCTTCTTATGATAACTTGCTTGGTTACTACAAGTAACCATAGGGTTTATGGCTTATCATACTTAAATCATAACTTGTTAGGTTACTTAGGGTATCCTTGGGTTTAACTTATTTGCTAAAGCCCAATTTCTTAATTTTTATTCTACTGGGTTACTATAGGTAACCTTCGGTGTGATAACCTTGGTCAAACTTAGTCAACCTTAGTCAACCAAAGTCAACATTCTGGTCAACTATGGTCAACCCTCTATGGGTTAAACTTGGGCTTCTGGGCTAAGTCTAATAACTCGGGTATCCTTCCCGGTTACTATCCGACATTGTCTTGTTACCGAAAGGAAGATAACTTTTGAATCCAAAAACTTGTTTTTCTCTTTGCTTTGAAAAAACTTGGTTCTCTTTGTTCATTTCTTACAAAAACCCTAGTTTAACTTTGAAAAATTATATTTCTTGGAGAAAGGTTTGTAAAAATTATTAACTGTTGAAAACTACCTTTGGGACAGTTCCCACAGTCAAAACATTGGTGTTGGTGCAAAAATACAGTTTTTCTGTATTGTTTTAGAAAATCCTATACAGGAATTTTTTGTTTCCTGCACACTCTTTAGAAATCCATGTTCGTTTAAAATTCTGAATTGAATTTGAAAAAGTTGTCTTCATGAAAGTTTTAGATCTCGAAAAATCCTAAAACTTTCATGTTTTAAGAAAAATCCAGTTCCGCTTGTATCCTTGTCAGTTTTCATTTGAAACTGGTTGATCGTGCAAACTGGGACTGACCACCCATGCTCGGGTTTTTTGTAAAAACGAAGGCCTTTGGAGCCTTATTTTGGAAAACTGTCCACGTTACCCCCTAGGAAAACTCTTCCGAACAACTTTCATGTTTTAAGTTTCTCCAAATTCGGCCTCTAAGGGCCTCAAATTTCCACTTTCCTGAAACTAGCCAGTATGTACCCGAACTGGCAGCTTTCGGTTTTAAGTTCGTTTTACGTCCTATTTCGCGCACACTACCTCAACCAGCAGCAGCCGAGAGCCTACAATCATCATGCAGTATTTTCTAACGTAAAACATACATCCATGCAAATCACAATTAACATCAAACATCAAGCACATAATCAAAATCACCAAATAACCTAATCAAGCATAAATCTAAAAATCTAAATAAGGGCATAAGAAAATAAATTGAGCTTATGCTCTTACAATCCAACTTTGGAAATACACTTAAATTTTCAATTGCAACTTTAAAAGAAAGGCTTAGGGTATCAAAGAAATTACCTTAATCAACTCAAGAGTTGATGCTTGGTTTGGATATAAACTTTTTCCCCCTTGTTTTCTACATCACAACCGGCCTCTCATGGCTAGATGGAGTTCCAAATTTTTAGTCACCCTTGGCTTGATAGGGTTCCAATATTTCGGCCATACCCATAAGAAAATACACAAAAACTTGAATCGAAACCTAAATGAAGAACTAAAGGGGTTTAGGAAGATTACAATTACCTTAACTCCTTGATTGGTGGGTTTCCAAAATTTTTCTTCTTCTTTCTTTCTTCTCAAGAAATCCGACCACCACATGGTGTTCTCTCTCACTTGGGGTTAGGTTTTGATGGAAGGGAGAGGAGAAAAGAAAGACTTGGAATGGAACTAAAGTTTGGAAAGTTCTCTAACTTTCCCTATTTATAGTGGAAATTTCCAATTTCCCATACTTATTTTTTAGCTCCAAAATTCTTCTTGAATTTGCTTAAGAGTCCTTAATGAACCAAAACTATTTGCTCTTTGATCCTTAAGGTGGCCGGCCATGCAAGGTGAGAATGAGCCAAAAATTTTTGCTTGCTCAACAAGGTTTTTCTCTTGTTTACCTCATCAAGCCTATGTCACCTTGCTTGCATCACATGGCCTACATCATCATCAAAAATTACTTGCTCTCCAAGGCTTTCAATGACCGGCCCTACAAGGTGCATGAACCAAAATTTTTGCTTGTTCACCAAGCTTCTAACAACCGACCATTCAATGAGTGTGAGCCAAAAATGGCTTGCTCACCAAGCTACTTGGTTTGCTTACCTCATCATGATGACATCACCAAGCTTACCTAAGCATGCTTACATAAGCAAATTTCCTTATTCTCCAAGCATGAAGAACCGGCCATGAGGTGCCATGTGGACCAAAAATTGGCTTGTTCAACAAGCTTTGTTTGCCATGTTCACCAAGCTACCCAATGTAACCGATCAATGTAACCGGCCATTGGCTTAGTTCAACTCTAGTTGGAGGCTTGGTTAGGAATATCCACAAATTCCATAATTCAAAAATTACATACTTACTTACTTTTCTTAAAATTGTACTTTAGTCCTTAATGATAAAATATTTGCACTTTAGTCCCTGTGAGGTGGACGGTTTTGGTGGAGCCACTTGGCTTCAATTCCATACATAATGGTCCATTTAATTTCCAAAAATCCTTAAATATAGAGTTTAAGTCCATTTCCCTACTAACTTAATCAATACTAATACTGTTTTTCACCATAACAGTACTATTATACTGGACTACAGTCCAGAATTCCTTTGTATAAAATTGGACTGCGTAAAGAATTTTCTCAGGACTTGAAACCATTTAGTCCTTCATGTCCTAAAAATCGTACTTGATTTTCCTCTAGCATCGTTTCAAAACCTTGTTCTCGCTTAATCGTCCGTAACGACAGTTTTCTGCAGTATAGTTTTTATATCGATAAATTATACTGCGGTATCCTTTCAGTCAAACCAAGAGTCAACTCGGTTAACCTAAAGTCAACCTTGGTCAAAGTTGACCTGAAGAAAATCATAAATTCCTATTTTGTCTCTTTCCTCCAAAAGGTCTTATATTTGCCTAAGTAAACTATTGTTGAGTCTCGTAGCTAATTAAACGAGAACTCAAACATTGAGCAACATATACTATTATTCCATTCCAATCATAATCCAGACTTAGGTTTTCCTTGTTTCTAAGGAAATCTAGAGTCATCAAAATTTCGGGTATTACATTCTACCCTCCTTAGAAGATTTTCTTCCTCGAAAATTAGAATAATTCTAGGTGACTTTTCTTCAAATCCACTATATATCCATTGTAGTTTATTCCCATTTGAATAACTTAATAAGATCAGGTCTTTTATATAGAACCATAATCTTCTTTCATGTTCTATCATATCCTCATACTTCCATATTTCATCATGTATACTTTCCTTTCATACTGCATCACAAGAACTGTCTACATAAAATTCTTAGCAATAGTATATCATATAACTTGCCCTTTCTGAAAAGCATATTTAACCTTTCCATACTTGAAAAACACATTGTATCTTATATTCAAGATACTTTTCTTTAACTTAAATTGAGGGCTCAGCGAATATATCATATTGAAAATATTCTTTTTTAAATTTCAGCTGAAACTGAGGACCCTCTAGTATAGTACAATGTTAATCTTGTGCTATTAGATTAGAACCCCTTTTTCTTTTCATGATGGCCCCTTCTATTGGAACTCGTTCCTCAAGGTTTTCTGGCCTTTTACTCAACATGATGACCACAACATGATGGTCCTTACATAACATGATGACCATAACATAATGGCCCTTTCATAACACGACATGGGTGAGTTCTAATTAGCATAAGATCAAGCATCATACATAAAAATAATTTCTTGGAATCTTTTCCCAGGTGAATCATGGAAAATAATACTAAATAGTAGTATTGAAAACATATTACTGTTCGAGTGATGAAATGAAAGGTATCCTTGTATCAACTACCTACTTGTTAGCTAGTAGAAACTTCTCTTGTGCCTTTAGCATTTTCTTTTTAGCAAAAAGGCATAATCATAACTCTTAGGAATATCTAAAACTTCCCATTATTGCATAATTTTCATTACTTAAAAGGTCGTATATAGTCGACATTAGTCAAACCATTATGTGTCAACTCTAAGGTTGCTATCAATCTCAACCTTATTAACTTTATTGTCAGACCCATAGTCATCATTATTATCCTGGCCTAATAAAATTGTTGTTGGCAGCATTCATCTCATATTGGCATATCGCCTATTTGCTACCCCCAAACTAAGGCATCATCAAAATTTTCCCCGTATCTAATATTACTCTTTTGGGGCAAAAGTTTCATATCCAGGAAATTTAATTTCCATGGCGTTGATCTAATTCCTTAGAATGAAAAGTTCTTAGCTATCACCATACTAAGATGGGGTAATAGGCTATTTAATCTCAAGACCTATTCATTTCTTATTGCTATTCTAGCAATTATCGTTGCAACTTAGCTACTACAATTGCAAGATTAGATCCTTGCGAAAATTTGGTTCTTTCGTACGTACGACGAACCGTCTTCTAATTCTAGTTCTTACTTCCTCACATTTCTAATACCCATACTTTCATTCATATCTTATCATGTCCTATCATAGAAACATCATAACTTATTGTGATCTCTTCATATCACATCGTAAGCTTATCCATCACATCATAGTAAGTTTTAGGGTCGCGGTAATGAATCCCATAAAATTAAAAGTATCATGGTAATCATCCTTCGTGTGACCATTGATAAGGTATGCTCATGTCACGCCCCGACTTCCCAAGCCGGGTCGTCACCTTACTTACATACTTAACTTAAACTTGCGGAAAATTTGGGAAAGATTTTTCTTTTCTTTTAAACCCCTTTTTTTTTTTTTTTTTTTTTTGAACTTTATTTTAAAACTTTCAACTTAAACTTTATCCTCAAACTTACACTTACTGATAGATACTTACTCGAGTACCGAACTTTCAAACCTTCCTTGAAGGCCATCATAATCATGTTGTAGACCAAATCCGAACTAATATGGATTGGTACCACAAGAGGCAACTTGCTTGCCATACATAAACTTTGTCATTCATACTTGAAACATCATGAAAATATGAAAAACTTTTTTTCATTACAACATATTTTATAGAGTATATATTTTTTTTCAAAAGCTGTGGCAGTGTCCATCCCACATTTCACAGTCCGCAGAACCAGCCCTCCACAGTATTGCATCAGAGATTGCTGGCAGGTTGCTTACCTACAGCATAGACGTAAGACGTGAGCTTTCGCTCAGCAAGTACAACTATTACATCCGCGACACAAAACATATCATTGTGCATGAACCAATTATAATCTCTTATGAATCAATTATGGATTCATAACTTGATTTAGTTCTATTCCCTTACATATCATGTGTGCTCGTACCGTGGTACATAGCCAAGGAATGGTTGAAGGCGGCAGTCCGTTTTAACTCAAACCATGAAACACAAAGTTTAACATGGAGTAGTTTAGGTAGCCCTCCAATCCAACTCAAACCATGAACCATACCATTTAAACCCGCCTTTGTGGCAAGTGGGCACGACACAACATCCTACTTGTCTTGTTCTTACCAAGTGGTTTAACATTAGTGAACATGCTTCATGATGTCACAATTTTATAACATAATCAACATTAGCCATAACATGGCCTTCTTGAAAACATGGCATTTTTGAAAACATGACATTTCTGAAAACATGACATTTTTGTAAACATGGCATAACATGTCATAACATAACTTAGCACATCATAGCCATAGCATAGCATAACACATTATGGCATCACATATCAGCACATCACATCAGGCAAGTAACAACAAAGGGCCTATGCTGTAGGCGGAGTTGTACTTACCTCTCTCGTTATGTCCTACTTAGTGCTGCTTCTCCTCTGGGTACAGCTGCAGGTTTCCTCCTGCTTGTTGAAGGACATAGGTAAGGGTCTAATTAGTATTGTGGAATGTTGGTGATCTAACCAACATGTCTACATAATCCTAGTTGTATGTCCCCGATACTAGATGTCTTACTGGGTTACAAATAGTAACCCTATATCTTAGCCCAGTTTATTAATCTTGGTATCCTTTAGGGTTATCTTGACTAACCCTTAAGGTTATTTGTAGTCAAACTCTTGGTTAACCAAAGTCAACATTTGATTAACTAATGGTCAACCCTTGGTTAATTATGGTCAACCTTTTAGGGTCAACCTTGGGCTTTGGGCTAAGCCCAGTAACTCGGGTATAACTCCCGGTTACCTTTCGTAAACTAATCGCTTGCTATACTCTATCTTGAAAAATTCATTTTCCTTACTTGGAAAAATTTTAGGGAAATTAATCCAAAAACTTCTTTCTTATTATAAAAATCCTTTACTTAAATCGTAAAAATCCAAACTCTTGGATTAGTGCTTTATAAAATCATTTGAGGTTGAAAACTGCCCTTGGAACAGTTTTCCATAATCAAAACAATAGTTTGTGGTAGAAAAACAGTTTTCTAGAAACATTTGTAAAGCTAATGGTGCAGGAATTTTCGGATTCCCTACGCACCCTTCGAAAAACGATCCCAGTTTAAAAATCGGTTCGTAATCTGAAAAAGTTTTCTTCACGAGAGTTGTAGCTCTCGAAAAATGCTAAAACTTTCATGTTTTGCAAAAATTCCAATTCGGCCTAGTTTCGTCCCAGATTTTGTTTGAAACTGGCTGATCCCGAAAAACTGAGTGAAAACTGGGTCTGGGGATCAGCCACGGGTTTTGGGGTAAACGGAGGCTATTGGGGCCTTATTTTTGAAAACTGTCCATGCAGCCCCCTAGGAAAAACCCTTCCGAACAACTTTAATGTTTTAAGTTTCTCCAAATTCGGCCTCTAAGGGCCTCAAATTTCACTTTTCCCGAAACTGGTCAATTTTACCCGAAAATGGCAGTTTTCGGTTTAGAGTTCGTTTTACGTCCTAGACGTGGAATCTAGCTCAACCAGCCACCGCGGGAGCTCTAATATACACATGCAGCGGTTTTCTAACGTAAATTTTCTTTAATCACAATTTCTAACATCACCATGCAACCATAATCACATAATCAAAATCACCAAATAACCTAATCAAGCACAAATCTAAAAATCTAAATAAGGGCATAAGAAAATAAATTGAGCTTATGCTCTTACAATCCAACTTTAGAAATACACTTAAATTTCCAATTGCAACTTTAAAAGAAAGGCTTAGGGTACCAAAGAAGTTACCTTAATCAACCACCAAGATTGAACTAGATTGGATCACCCTTTTCCTTTCCTTGCCACCCACTAGGACCGGCAGCCCCTTGATTGGTGAGTTACTGAATTTTCAGCAGCCACTTCTTGGAACTTCACCCAAGAATCAGCCATCACTTTTGTCCCTTTTTCTCACCACCACAGCCGGCCTTCCTTGGCTTGGTGGATTCCAAATTTTCGGCCTCTCCCACATGAAAATACACATAATTTGAATCAAAACTTAATTAAAGAACTAGAGGGGTTTAGGAGGATTACCTTAACTCCTTGAGATTAGATCTAACTTTTGGATCCAAACTTTTTCTTCTAACTTTTTGCTCAAGAAAATTCGGTTTCCCTTTATGGAATTTCTCTCAAGATTTTCGGCCACCATACCTTCCTTTCTCTTCCTTTCTTTCTAACTTTTTTTCTTCTAGCTTTTTGCTCAAGAAAACCGACCACCACTTGTGTTCCTCACACACATAGGTTTCGGTTCTAATGGAAGGGAGAAGAGGAAAGAGAGACTTGAATTTGATCCAAACTTTTGGGAGTTAACTTACAACCCCTATTTATAGTGGAAATTTCCTAATTTCCACAATTATTTTTAATTCCATAATTCTTCTTGAATTTGCATCATGGTCCTTAATGAACTAAAAATATTTGCTCTTTGCTCCTTAAGGTGGCCGGCCTTGCTAGGGAAGGTGAGCCAAAGATAGCTTGTCCAACAAGCTTGCTTGTTCACCAAGTTTACTTTACTTAGTCACCAAGTAATTCTTGCTTACCTCACCTTGATGACATCATGTTGCTTGCATCATCTTGATGACATCATCAAGCAAAATTCCTTGCTCTCCAAGCCATAGAACAACCGGCCATAGCATGTGTGGCAGCCAAAAATTGGCTTGCTCAACAAGCCTTTCTAGAACATCCACTTGTCATGCCATGTGTGAACCAAAATTGGCTTACTCACCAAGCCACTTGGTTGATTACCTCACCACACTTATGTCATCAAGATTACATCACCAAAAGCCAAAACTTGATCACCAAGGGTCACCAAAGGAACCATGCTAGCTAGAACAAGTGTGTGGAAACCAAACTAGGTGATGTGTCCAAGGGTGAACCATAGACAACACCTACCACACCCTTCTAACTTATCTTGCATTTAAGTCCTCAAAAGCAAAATTAATTGCCCCCTAAATCCTTAGAGTAGCCGGCCACCTCAATGTGGTTTGTTGGCCGATTTTTTAACCTTAATTCATGCTTAAAACTGACTTTCCATAATTCCCAAAAATCCGATTAATCTAATTAATCATCACCATATGAGGTGTCCTCAAAATTAAGGCTCCATTTGGTTTTTCTTTACCAATGCAGTCCATATTCACATTAATAAGGATTTTACAAATACTGCTTTCACCTAAAACAATATTGTTTCACTAAATTGCAGTCCGGAGTTCATCTTCGTAAAATTGGACTGTGTATGGATTTTCTTCTTAAAACTTGAAACTGCTAAATCCCTATTGCTCCAAATATTATTCACGATTATTCTAGAGCGATCTCATACCTTTGACTTTTTGGTCAACTTTGACTATCATGAAATCATAAAATTTCAACACGCCATTTTCCTTAAAGTGCCTTATACTAGGCTAAGTAATCCATCGTTGAGTCTCGTAATTAATTAACCGAGAACTCAAACTTATATCGACATTCTATTCCAAACATGATCTAGACTTAAGTTTTCCTCATTCAAAAGAAATCTAGAGTCATAAAAATTCAGGTTATTACAGCTCATTCCTTAAGCAATAACTTAACTAATTCTCACTAAAGAAAAAATAAGTTAACTTACTTAGGCACTTGCAGAGACGATGTGAAGCGAAGTGAAGTAGGCTGGCAGGATACCGCTCTGATACCAAACTGTAACACCCCGACTTCCCACGCCGGGTCGTCACCTTACTTACATACTTAACTTAAACTTGCGGAAAATTCAGAATAGTTTTTTTTTTTTTTTACACAACTTAAATAAACTTGTCCATATGGGTAAACTCCATCATGCCTACCCATTTCTTGTTTAACTGATTAAAAGTTAACACACAACCTTTTAAACAAATTGAGGCTTTCAACTACCTCTTACATATCACTTGATCATACATGTACTATAACTTAAAGAGTTACGGAAAATCTGCGTAGTGGTATCCCATACCGCCCTTCACTTGCTGCATCGTCTCCATAGCCCACCAAATAAAGCTGCAAGCATCTTGCTTTTACCTACAGTATGGAATATACTGATGAGCTTTCGCCTAGCAAGTACAAACATAATCTCACAAAACATTTTAAACTTCAAAGAAAACATGTCAATCATCATGTAAATTATGCATGATCCATTTATGATTGATTAAATGTCTTATGCTTTATTATAGACTCAATCTTTAATTCATTATCTTGTCTCATTATGTGGGCCCATAGTGTCCGTACCAAAGGCGCGCAGCCTCCAAACAAAGCTAGGGTTTGCAAGGTCCCTAACAGTTCTGGGAAAACACAAACTTGACCCTTCACGATCACTGAAGGTTGATTATCATATACCCTCAAATATTATCAAGAGGTTGATAATCATAACTTAACTTGAACATGTAGCCTCCACGATCACGGGAGGTTGGTACGACACCTTATCTGATTTATCTTACCATGTGGTTTAATATTAGTAAACATGCTTCATGATGTCACTATATCATATCATACTTAACATTTGCTATAACATGGCATTCTATGGCATAGCATGGCATAACATAGCATAGCATAGCATAACATAACATACATGGAACATGTTATATATTTGAAAATAGCTTACTACTTTCCATACTGTAGGTGAGATTTGTACTTACCTGATGTCCTACGCTCTTGATCTAATGTTCCAACAAGGCGCATCAATGGGTTCTATTCCTATTTCAAACAGGACGTAAGATAATGATCATCTTATCTTACTGTAATTCATAATTATTAAATGTTGGTATCCTAACCAACATCTATGAGTAATTCTAGTTATGTGTCCCCTATATCTTCTTATGATAACTTGCTTGGTTACTACAAGTAACCATAGGGTTTATGGCTTATCATACTTAAATCATAACTTGTTAGGTTACTTAGGGTAACCTTGGGTTTAACTTATTTGCTAAAGCCCAATTTCTTAATTTTTATTCTACTGGGTTACTATAGGTAACCTTTGGTGTGATAACCTTGGTCAAAAACTTAGTCAACCTTGGTCAACCAAAGTCAACATTCTGGTCAACTATGGTCAACCCTCTATGGGTTAAACTTGGGCTTCTGGGCTAAGTCTAATAACTCGGGTATCCTTTCCGGTTACTATCCGACATTGTCTTGTTACCGAAAGGAAGATAAGTTTTGAATCCAAAAACTTGTTTTTCTCTTTGCTTTGGAAAAACTTGGTTCTCTTTGTTCATTTCTTACAAAAACCCTAGTTTAACTTTGAAAAATTGTATTTCTTAGAGAAAGGTTTGTAAAATTATTAACTGTTGAAAACTACCTTTGGGACAGTTCCCACAGTCAAAACATTGGTGTTGGTACAAAAATACAGTTTTTCTGTTGTCACGCCCCGACTTACACCATCTACGTAGGGGAACGACTACGTAGACGTGGGCCGGGTCGTCACCTTACTTACTTACTTAACTTAATTCTTAAAAAGTTTTAAGCTTGCTGAAAATTCCAGAGTAAAATTTTCTTTTCTTTATTCTTTAAAGCTTTATTTTTAAGAAACTCAATCTTAAACTTGACTTATCCTCATGCATACTTATAGGTACTTACTCGAGTACCGAGCTTTCACACCTCATTGGAAAGCTATCTTATCATAATCAAATCGTGGACCAAACCCGACCTAGTGCAGGTTGGTACAACACGAGACAACTTGTTGCCATTTTTGAAACTTTTCTTAAAACATACAATTACTTCCTTAAAAACATAATCAAAACACATTTTACAAACGTATTTTACAGAAACGTATTTTTCAAAACTCGTGGCGGTGTCCATTCCACATTTCACAGTCCGCAGCACCAACTCTCCACAGTATTGCATCAAATACTGCCGTTAGGTTGCTTACCTACAGCATGAACGTAAGTAATGAGCTAATTGCCCAGTAAGTACAATATTCAATCCACAAAAACATTTGCATACAAGAATACGTGAACCGATTATGTTTTCTTATAAACCAATTATGCTTTCATTAACTTGGTTCTATTATCTAACATATCATGTCATATCTGCACGTACCGTGGTACATAGTCATAGAGTGGTTGGAGGCGGCCAGTCCAAACCAAATCAAACCATGAAACTAATCGTTTACATAGAGTGATTGGGGCAGCCAGTCCAATCCAATTCAAACCATAGACTAAAACCATTTAAACCTGCCCTCGTGGCAAGTCGGTACGACACAATAACATTAACTTGTCTTATTTATCTCGTGACTTATTCTTACCGTGTGATTTAATATTTGTGAACATGCTTCATGATGTCACGTATACAAACATACAACATAAAATACTCTCAATCATAATACATCATAACATAACTTGTCATAACATAACATAATATAACATAACATATCATAGCATAATATCATAACATAAACTTATCATAACATAACTTAAACTTATTATAACATATCATAAACTTATCGTAACATAACATAAACTTCATAACATAACTTCATAGCATAACTTATTATAACATAACTTCATAACATAACTTCATAACATAACTTAACCTTCATAACATAACTTCATAACGTAACTTATCGTAACATAATCTTCATAACATAACTTCATAGCATAAAATCATAGCATAACTTATCATAAACTTAACATAACATATCATAGGTAAATCATGTAAATCAATACATGATTTCTTAAAAAACATAACATGCAACAAAAACGTTTTGTCCATGCTGTAGGTGGAGTTGTACTTACCTCTCTCGTTATGTCCTACTTAGTACTGCTTCTCCTCTGGGTACAGCTGCAGGTTTCCTCCTGCTTGTTGAAGGACATAGGTAAGTGTCTAATTAGTATTGTGGAATGTTGGTGATCTAACCAACATGCCTACATAATCCTAGTTGTAAGACCTCGGTACTAGATATCTTACTGGGTTACAAATAGTAACCCTATATCTTAGCCCAGTTTATTAATCTTGGTATCCTTTAGGGTTATCTTGATTAACCCTTAAGGTTATTTGTAGTCAAACTCTTGGTTAACCAAAGTCAACATTTGATTAACTAATGGTCAACCCTTGGTTAATAATGGTCAACCTTTTAGGGTCAACCTTGGGCTTTGGGCTAAGCCCCGTAACTCGGGTACTATTCCCGGTTACGGTCCGTAATCGGCTTGTTTACAATTTTATCTCAAAAATTCTATTTTTCCTTACTTGGAAAAATTTAGGGAAATTAATCCAAAAACTTCTTTCTTAACTTATAAAAATCCTTTACTTAAATCGTAAAAATCCAAACTCTTGGATTAGTGCTTTATAAAATCATTTGAGGTTGAAAACTGCCCTTGGAACAGTTTTCTATAATCAAAACAATAGTTTGTAGTAGAAAAATAGTTTTCTAGAGACATTTGTAAAGCTAGTGGTGCAGGAATTTTCGGATTCCATGCGCACCCTTCGAAAAACGACCCCAGTTTAAAAATTGGTTCGTAATCTGAAAAGTTTTCTTCACGAAAGTTGTAGCTTTCGAAAAATGCTAAAACTTTCGTGTTTTGTAAAAATTCCAATTCGGCCTAGATTCGTCCCAGTTTTTGTTTGAAACTGGCTGACCCCGAAAAACTGAGTGAAAACTGGGTCTGGGGATCAGCCACGGGTTTTGGGGTAAACGGAGGCCATTGGGGCCTTATTTTGAGAAACGGTTCACGCTACCCCCTAGGAAAAACCCTTCCGAACAACTTTCATGTTTTAAGTTTCTCCAAATTCGGCCTCTAAGGGCCTCAAATTTCACTTTTCCCGAAACTGGTCAGTTTTACCCGAAAATGGCAGTTTTCGGTTTTAAGTTCGTTTTACGTCCTATTATGCGCACTCTACCTCAACCGCTTGCAGCGGGAGCTTAAGATCAAACATGCAGCGCTTTCTAACGTAAAACATACATTCATACATCATTTAAACATCTTGGGATATCTCACAAACACTTAGTGAGCATAAACCCTTAGCATGAAATTCTAGAGCATAAAATCATGCAACTAAACCTATTGCATGCAAATAAAATAGTGAGCTTATGCTCTTACAAATCAAGCTTGAAATACATTTAAATTTCCCAAATGAAATTTAAATAAAACACTTAGGGTTAGAGGAATTTACCTCTAGGGTTTGGAAGTTGGTTTACTAGCTTGAATTCCAAACTTCCTTACTCCTCCCTTTTGGCTGCCAACAAGTCCGGATTTCCCCTCCAAATGGGGTTCCAATTTTCAGCCATGCACATACAAACATACACATAAATATCCCATCTAACTTGCATGGAAAAAAGTTAGGGTTTGAGGGAGTTTTACCTTAGCTAACCCTAGGGATGGGTTAGGGTATGCAAACCGAAATCTCCCTCCCTTTTGGCTCTCCAAACACTCCGCTCTAGCTCCCCAAATGGCACCAAAATTTTTCACCCCTTTCTTCCTCACCCCTACACGGCCACTGCCCAGAAATTGGGTCCAAAATTTCCAGATTTGCCCTTGGTTTCTAGCTTGAAACCGAACATGCACACTAACTAGCCTCCCTTGGCTTTTTCCAACTTTTTTTCTCTTGGTTCTCTCTTGGTTTCTCTCCTCCTCTCTCTCTCTCGGATTTTTCTGCAGAAAAATGGCAAGAGTTTGGCCAAATTTTCTGATTTAAATGATTAAATGCCACCCCTATTTATAGGCAAATGCAAACTTTCCAAAAATTGCATTTTAGTCCCTAAATTTTGAGAAAATCATGCAATTGGCATGCTAGGTGTCAAGATGGCCGGCTGTCAACTTGGAGAGCAAGGCAAGATGACCTCATCTTGGTGACATCACATGCTTACATCACCCAATTTCCAAAATTTACACTTTGGCCCCAAAAGTTTAAATTCTTGCATTTATGCCCTCTAGGTGTTGGCCGGTCATTGGCTGCCTTGGA
The DNA here is from genome assembly GCA_009761775.1 of Ficus carica. Taxonomy (NCBI): domain Eukaryota; kingdom Viridiplantae; phylum Streptophyta; class Magnoliopsida; order Rosales; family Moraceae; genus Ficus; species Ficus carica. The sequence goes on from VYVB01000520.1 coordinate 82,659, forward strand.
GCCCAAGTTTTGCTTACCTCATCATGATGACATCATGTGCTTACATCATGCTTACATCACTAATTTCTAAAAATTACACTTTTGCCCCAAAAGGCAAAATTCTTACAAAAATGCCCCCTAGGTGGCCGGTTGCTTTCTTGGTGAACAAGCCAAGCTTATCTCATCATGATGACATCATATTGATGACATCATGTGCTTACATCATCAATTTTCCGAAATTTACACTTTTATCCCAAAAGTGAAAATTTTGACATTTTTGCCCCTGCATGTGACCGGCCCCAATGGGTTACTTAGTAACCAAGTTTTCCATATTTTCACGACCTTTTGCCCTTGACCTTAACTAGGTGTGCTTGATTTTCTAGGGTGGTTTTAAAGCCTATTTGAGCTATCTCGCCCATACTGACATATTTTACAGTATTTTCTCGTACTGCATCATACAATACTGCCAAGTCAATCCGTTGACCACTCTTGGTCAAACTTTGACTTTGTTGGTCAAATTTGACTTTTTCGATCAAACTTTGACTTTTTTGAAATTACGTCCTTTTTCGTCCTTTTTGACTTGAAAGAGCGTTTTCTAACCTTAAAAACCTATTTTGAGTCTTACTGATCCAAAAGAATTCACATAATCAAACAAAAGCTCTTACTTGAACTTTTTCATAATTACCTTCATGGCATAGAATCTAATTTCTTAAGAAGAAATTAGTGACATGAAAAATCTAGGTATTACATCTGTATTGTTTTAGAAAATCCTGTACAGGAATTTCTTGTTTCCTGCACACTCTTTAGAAATCCGTGTCAGTTTAAAATTCTTAATTGAATTTGAAAAAGTTGTCTTCATGAAAGTTTTAGATCTCGAAAAATCCTAAAACTTTCATGTTTTAAGAAAAATTCAGTTCCGCTTGTATCCTTGTCAGCTTTCATTTGAAACTGGCCAGTCATGCAAACTGGGACTGACCACCCAGGCTCGGGTTTTTTGTAAAAACGAAGGCCTTTGGAGCTTTATTTTGGAAAACTATCCACGCTGCCCCCTAGGAAAAACTCTTCCGAACAACTTTCATGTTTTAAGTTTCTCCAACTTCGGCCTCTAAGGGCCTCAAATTTTCACTTTCCCGAAACTGGCCAGTATGTACCTGAACTGGCAGTTTTCGTTTTTAAGTTCGTTTTACGTCCTATTACGCGCACACTACCTCAACCGGCAGCAGCCGAGAGCCTACAATCATCATGTAGCATTTTCTAACGTAAAACATACATCCATGCAAATCACAACTAACATCAAACATCAAGCACATAATCAAAATCACCAAATAACCTAATCAAGCATAAATCTAAAAATCTAAATAAGGGCATAAGAAAATAAATTGAGCTTATGCTCTTACAATCCAACTTTGGAAATACACTTAAATTTCCAATTGCAACTTTAAAAGAAAGGCTTAGGGTACCAAAGAAATTACCTTAATCAACTCAAGAGTTGATGCTTGGTTTGGATATAAACTTTTTCCCCCTTGTTTTCTACACCACAACCGGCCTCTCATGGCTAGATGGAGTTCCAAATTTTCAGTCACCCTTAGCTTAATGGGGTTCCAATATTTCGGCCATACCCATAAGAAAATACACAAAAACTTGAATCAAAACCTAAATGAAGAACTAAAGGGGTTTAGGAAGATTACAATTACCTTAACTCCTTGATTGGTGGGTTGCCAAAATTTTTCTTCTTCTTTCTTTCTTCTCAAGAAATCCGACCACCACATGGTGTTCTCTCTCACTTGGGGTTCGGTTTTGATGGAAGGGAGAGGAGAAAAGAAAGACTTGGAATGGAACTAAAGTTTTTCTCTAACTTTCCCTATTTATAGTGGAAATTTCCAATTTCCTATAATTATTTTTTAGCTTCAAAATTCTTCTTGAATTTGCTTAAGAGTCCTTAATGAACCAAAACTATTTGCTCTTTGATCCTTAAGGTGGTCGGCCATGCAAGGTGAGAATGAGCCAAAAATTTTTGCTTGCTCAACAAGGTTTTTCTCTTGCTTACCTCATCAGGCCTATGTCACCTTGCTTGCATCACATGACCTACATCATCATCAAAAATTACTTGCTCTCCAAGGCTTTCAATGACCGGCCCTACAAGGTGCGTGAACCAAAATTTTTGCTTGTTCACCAAGCTTCTAACAACCGACCATTCAATGAGTGTGAGCCAAAAATGGCTTGCTCACCAAGCTACTTGGTTTGCTTACCTCATCATGATGACATCACCAAGCTTACCTAAGCATGCTTACATAAGCAAATTTCCTTATTCTCCAAGCATGAAGAACCGGCCATGAGGTGCCATGTGGACCAAAAATTGGCTTGTTCAACAAGCTTTGTTTGCCTTGTTCACCAAGCTACCCAATGTAACCGATCAATGTAACCGGCCATTGGCTTAGTTCAACTCTAGTTGGAGGCTTGGTTAGGAATATCCACAAATTCCATAATTCAAAAATTACATACTTACTTACTTTTCTTAAAATTACACTTTAGTCCTTAATGACAAAATATTTGCACATTAGTCCCTGTGAGGTGGACGATTTTGGTGGAGCCACTTGGCTTCAATTCCATACATAATGGTCCATTTAATTCCCAAAAATCCTTAAATATAGAGTTTAAGTCCATATCCCTACTAACTTAATCAATACTAATACTGTTTTTCACCATAACAGTACTATTATACTGGACTACAGTCCAGAATTCCTTTGTATAAAATTGGACTGCGTAAAGAATTTTCTCAGGACTTGAAACCATTTAGTCCTTCATTGTCACGCCCCGACTTACACCATCTACGTAAGGAAACGACTACGCAGATGTGGGCCGGGTCGTCACCTTACTTACTTACTTAACTTAATTCTTAAAAAGTTTTAAGCTTGCTGAAAATTCCAGAATAAATTTTTTTTTCTCTTTAAAACTTTATTTTAAAACTCTTTTACTTTCAAATTTAAACTTGACTTAATCTTTTACTTTTTCTTGTACATAAAACTTAACTTATCTTCATACATATTCATATGTACTCACTTGAGTACCAAGATCGTGGACCAGACCCGACCTAGCGCGGATCGGTACAACACGAGGCAACTTGCTTGCCATACATACTTGAAACTTTTCTTAAACATAACAAAACACATTTTACAAACGTATTTTACAAAAACATATTTTTCCAAAACTCGTGGCGGTGTCCATTCCACATTTCACAGTCCGCAGCACCAACTCTCCACAGTATTGCATCAAGTACTGCCGTTAGGTTGCTTACCTACAGCATGAACGTAAGTAATGAGCTAATTGCCCAGTAAGTACAATATTCAATCCACAAAAACATTTTGCATACAAGAATACGTGAGCCAATTATGTTTTCTTATAAACCAATTATGCTTTCATTAACTTGGTTCTATTATCTTATCTAACATGTCATGTCATCTGTGCACATACCGTGGTACATAGTCATAGAGTGGTTGGAGGCGGCCAGTCCAAACCAAATCAAACCATGAAACTAATCGTTTACATAGAGTGATTGGGACAGCCAGTCCAATCCAATTCAAACCATAGACTAAAACCATTTAAACATGTCCTCGTGGCAAGTCGGTACGACACAATAACATTAACTTGTCTTATTTATCTCGTGACTTAACTTATTCTTACCGTGTGATTTAATATTTGTGAACATGCTTCATGATGTCACGTATACAAACATACAATATAAAATACTCTCAATCATACTACATCACAACATAACATAACATAATATAACATAATATAACATAACAGATCATAGCATAATATCATAACATAAACTTATCATGACATAAACATATAATAACATAAACTTATCATGACATAAACATATAATAACATAAACTTATCATAACATAAACTTATCATAACATAACTTAACCTTCATAACATAACTTCATAGCATAACTTATTATAACTTAACTTCATAACATAACTTAACCTTCATAACTTCATAACATAACTTAACCTTCATAACATAACTTCATAACATAACAGTTATGACTTATCGTAACATAACCTTCATAACATAACTTCATAGCATAAAATCATAGCATAACTTATCATAAACTTAACATAACATATCATCATGTAAATCAATACATGATTTCTTAAAAACATAACATGCAACAAAAATGTTTTGTCCATGCTGTAGGTGGAGTTGTACTTACCTCTCATCCTATGCTCTTGGTCTATCGTCCTATCGACGCACGATAACATGTCATATTCCTGTTTCAAACAGGACGTAAGATATGGATCGTTATAGTCGTTATATTTATTATAAATCGTAATTATTAAATGTTGGTATCCTTTAGGGTTATCTTGACTAACCCTTAAGGTTATTTGTAGTCAAACTCTTGGTTAACATTAAATTAACTAATGGTTAACCCTTGGTTAATAATGGTCAACCTTTTAGGGTCGACCTTGGGCTTTGGGCTAAGCCCAGTAACTCGGGTACTATTCCCGGTTACGGTCCGTAATCGGCTTGTTTACAATTTTATCTCAAAAATTCTATTTTTCCTTACTTGGAAAAAAATTTAGGGAAATTAATCCAAAACTTCTTTCTTAACTTATAAAAATCCTTTACTTAAATCGTAAAAATCCAAACTCTTGGATTAGTGCTTTATAAAATCATTTGAGGTTGAAAACTGCCCTTGGAACAGTTTTCTATAATCAAAACAATAATTTGTAGTAGAAAAATAGTTTTCTAGAGACATTGGAAAGGCTAGTGGTGCAGGAATTTTCGGATTCCCTGCACACCCTTCGAAAAATGACTCCAGTTTAAAAATCGGTTCGTAATCTGAAAAAGTTTTCTTCACGAAAGTTGTAGCTCTCAAAAATACTAAAACTTTCGTGTTTTGCAAAAATTCCAACTCGGCCTAGATTCGTCCCAGTTTTTGTTTAAAACTGGCTGATCCCGAAAAACTGAGTGAAAACTGGGTCTGGGGATCAGCCACGGGTTTTGGGGTAAACGGAGGCCATTGGGGCCTTATTTTTAAAAACGGTTCACGTATCCCTCTAGGAAAAATCGTTCCGAACAACTTTTGTTTTTTCAAGTTTCTCCAAATTCGGCCTCTAAGGGCCTCAAATTTCACTTTTCCCAAAACTGGTCAGTTTTACCCGAAAATGGCAGTTTCCGGTTTTAAGTTCGTTTTACGTTCTTTTACGTTCACCCTACCTCAACCGAACACGTCGGGAGCCTAATACAAACATACACATAAATAACCCATCTAACTTGCATGGAAAAAAGTTAGGGTTTGAGGGAGTTTTACCTTAGCTAACCCTAGGGATGGGTTAGGGTATACAAACCGAAATCTCCCTCCCTTTCGGCTCTCCAAACACTCCGCTCTAGCTCTCCAAATGGCACCAAAATTTTTCACCCCTTTCTTCCTCACCCCTGCACGGCCACTGCCCAGAAATTGGGTCCAAAATTTCCAGATTTGCCCTTGGTTTCTAGCTTGAAACCGAACATGCACACTAACTAGCCTCCCTTGGCTTTTTTTTCAACTTTTTCTCTTGGTTCTCTCTTGGTTTCTCTCCTCCTCTCTCTCTCGGATTTTCTGCAGAAAAATGGCAAGAGTTTGGCCAAATTTTCTGATTTAAATGATTAAATGCCACCACTATTTATAGGCAAATGCAAACTTTCCAAAAATTACATTTTAGCCCCTAAATTTTGAGAAAATCATGCAATTGGCATGCTAGGTGTCAAGATGGCCGGCTGTCACTTGGAGAGCAAGGTAAGATGACCTCATCTTGGTGACATCACATGCTTACATCACCCAAATTTCCAAAATTTACACTTTGGCCCCAAAAGTTTAAATTCTTGCATTTATGCCCTCTAGCTCTAGGTGTTGGCCGGTCATTGGCTGCCTTTTGACCTCATCTTGATGACATCATGTGCTTACATCATGCTTACATCACTAATTTCTAAAAAATTACACTTTTGCCCCAAAAGGCAAAATTCTTACAAAAATGCCCCCTAGGTGGCCGGTTGCTTTCTTGGTGAACAAGCCAAGCTTATCTCATCATGATGACATCATCTTGATGACATCATGTGCTTACATCATCAATTTTCCAAAATTTGCACTTTTGCCCCAAAAGTGAAAATTTTGACATTTTTGCCCCTGCATGTGACCGGCCCCAATGGGTTACTTGGTGACCAAGTTTTCCATATTTTCACGTCCTTTTGCCCTTGACCTTAACTAGGTGTGCTTGATTTTCTAGGGTGATTTTAAAGCCTATTTGAGCTATCTCGCCCATACTGACATATTTTACAGTATTTTCTCGCACTGCATCATACAATACTGCCAAGTCAATCCGTTGACCACTCTTGGTCAAACTTTGACTTTCTTGATCAAATTTGACTTTTTCGGTCAAACTTTGACTTTTTGAAATTACGTCCTTTTCTGTCCTTTTTGACTTGAAAGAGCGTTTTCTAACCTTAAAAACCTATTTGAGTCTTACTGACCCAAAAGAATTCACATAATCAAACAAAAGTTCTTACTTGAACTTTTTCATAAATACCTTCATGGCATAGAATCTAATTTCTTAAGAAGAAATTAGTGACATGAAAAATCTAGGTATTACATTCATGTCCTAAAAATCGTACTTGATTTTCCTCTAGCGTCGTTTCAAAGCCTTGTTCTCGCTTAATCGTCCGTAACGACAGTTTTCTGCAGTATAGTTTTTATATCGATAAATTATATTGCGGTATCCTCTCAGTCAAACCAAGAGTCAACTCGGTTAACCTAAAGTCAACCTTGGTCAAAGTTGACCTGAAGAAAATCATAAATTCCTATTTTGTCCCTTTCCTCCAAAAGGTCTTATATTTGCATAAGTAAACTATTGTTAAGTCTCGTAGCTAATTAAACGAGAACTCAAACATTGAGCAACATATACTATTATTCCATTCCAATCATAATCCAGACTTAGGTTTTCCTTGTTTCTAAGGAAATCTAGAGTCATCAAAATTTCAGGCATTACAAATATAGCCATAAGTGATGCTCTAGAAATTTTTTTTAATGGGGACTTTTTGAAAATAAGAGACAACATTTTATCGAAAAGAGATGTATGTATATATTTCGATTATTGGCTAGCAGGGTATAGATATAAATTGTCTTGTAAACATAAGGTAGAACAACATATTATAATTATTGAATAAGAGAAAATTTATTTTGTAAAATAAGGACACAAATAAAATTTTAGTAAATGTTAAAGAATAGAAATAAGAATTCAAAAAGTTGAAAACGCGCTTTTACAGTGTGTTTTTGTGACTCCAAAAAAAGTTATTAGTGTTTTCGCCCTTAGTCACCCCGTCTTTTTTTTTTTTTTTTTCGTTTTTTCTTTTATTGCATCCAATTCCTAATCTCTCTCTCTCTCTCTCTCTCTCTCTCTCTCTCTTTTTCTATCCATATTACATGTAAATTGCATACGTGTGTACATGATGAAATTGCAAACCAACGTACTACGAGGAAATTAAGTCCGATTGGTGTGTATGAAGGGAAATATATGTGTACGTATATGTATATCTATAGAGATATAGATATCTAAATACGAATATATATAGCATATATATTTTTTAATTCAATTGCATTATAATAATCAGTTGATTTTATTGTAATTTTCAGTGATTCTTATCTTTTGCATTAACAGTTGTTAGACAACATCATGTTGCTCATAATTTTATATAAAATTACAAATAAATCAACTAGTTATTACAAGTAATTTAGACTTATTTCAGCTGCCAGATAAGAGATGATTCCTATATATATTATATATAGTGCAAAAAGTGTCTTACATTAGTCATGTCTCTTTCCTACATTTCTCTATATTTATTGCAAAAAATTTCTTATATTTTTAAATTAGTTATTCGTATTTATTTTAATTTAGGTAAGTGATTTGTTAGTTTTAGGTAATTAATTCAATTTTATTTATTGTAACTTGTATTTATATATATGGTAGTTCATTTATAGTATTACTTATTAGTAAATCTTCTATTTATTCTGTTGTGTATATAAGTGCATCTATGTTAAATATTATTGTATGCTCTTCTCTCTTAATATTTTATTATTTTCTTTTTTAATTGAATTTCTATAATTTGTTCTTTTTTTATTGAATATTACATACCAATGAATACATTTAGACAATTTAAACGCCCACATGAGGTTGAACTTTTGCTACTCCTATTTCGAGATCATGGTAGATTTGGTGAAATTCTACCTCAAACCTCCTCTTTCTTCGGATTTGACTTCAAAAACCTTTGCCTTTTCTTGGCCAGAATATTCAGTAGAACTTGTCGTCTGGTTCAGTGGCAGAGAGCGGTCCGAGTGGGCAGGATTGGAGAGAGAGAGTTGGATTTGAGGAAGTTGTTATGGCATTTTAGAGAGAGAAATAGGGTTTGGGGAATAAGAAGTTGGAGATAAGAGTTCCACTATGTTAAAAAAAAAAAAAAAAAAAAAAAAAAAAAAGTTACTTTCATTTTTTTGTCCCTCAATTATAGGCCTAATCCCATTTCATTTTCTTCAATTTTAAATGTCTCAGAATCAGTCATCACATTACAATTTATCCCATAATAATCCTTCTCTATCATGTCAAGATTAAGTGTGTTTTAATCAAGATTAATTTTGTTATTATAATGTTAGGCCACAAATATTTGAGTTTTGCCTCCCCCTCAAATATCTTTGTACTTATTCTTTATAGTTTACAAACTACAACAAAATAAATAATGATCACTATATAGATATTAATCAATTAATGATAGACAACTTAGTCTATGAGTTAGTCCATCATGACCGTTAAAAGGACAATCATTTTCCTAGATTAAGTATACTCTAGATATTATTAAAAATATAACCTTATTAATCCAAAAGAGAGGGAAAAAAAAAGAAAAAGGGGAAAAAATTCAATATTTTGTTCCCTTTTTTTTTTTCTTTCCTGCTAATATAGTTTTGTGTTAATCATATAATTTACAATCCATGTTGTTGATGCCAAAAATGATTCCGACAGCAACACCCAATGTGGTCGGGTAACTTAGTGGGTACCGGCCAGTCACTCCGCCGTCGATCACCTGCAAAATGAAGCACCTCGAAATGATGGGGACACCGGTGTAGTGTCTGCCGTGGGCACTCCGATGCTTAAGTCAGCAAAGATACTGATATACAAGGGGAGAAGCAGAGCTTTGGCAAGGCAAAATGACCATATCTGAAATTGGGAGTTCTTCCTCTATTTATAAGCACCTCTCGCGGGTCCGGGTGCTCGGGGCAACCCGGACGGATCGGCTACCTAGGGCACCCGGTGGGTACATTGGCTTGCAGGAGCTATTGGCCCAATAGACCGGCGCCACGCGTCCCTAGACCCAGCACAGTGGGCGGTAAGGCGTCGTGTGCATCATCAACGAAGGGGCAACAGTGCCCGCCGGGGTGGTTGGATGCAGGTGGCGATATGACGCACTGCAGTGATAGGTGGGCGGCGCCTGTAGCTGATGGGCGTGAAGGCAGGGCCTGCATCAGCCGTGAGGTGGTAGGTGGAGCGTGGGCCCGGATGACTTAGTTAGACTAGGGTTTGCTCGTCGATATTGGGTGTTCAGAGAACAATACTGCCCGAGAACAATATTGCCCGAGCACCTGGTTTGTCCTGGTGAGAGTAAGTTTTGCCCGATCGACAGTCCTGGTCGGTTCGAGTCGGGTTGGCCGACCAAAGTCCGAGAGGTCGAGAGTAGCTTTTACGTTGCCGAGAACAGTAGGATCGGTCACTTGGTGGTCGGAGCAGACCACAGCATCAACATATGCAATTCCAATAAAATCATCAATAAAAAAGATCTACTTCCATAATAAATCATTAATTGATACCTCACTAAAATCGTTATCTTAAGAACCCATGCAAGAAACTTAAGAGAGATCAAGGTTGCTGGATCCAATCAGGTCTTATTTAAGCAACTTCAAACACATCTCATTTTCAGCACAATGACATTTTTCTTTCCTGAGTCCGCTGTCACATTATGTTCTAAATTATTAAGTTCCGCCAACTTATCCAAAAACAGTTTGTGTGCACCACTATCTCAACTTCTTTTTGAAAAATCACATAATGTCAAGTTTCATCAAACTCTCTTCCTGTTTACTCGTTTTGTGTACTTGAAATTTCCTAGAAGATCAATTAATTAAAGGGAGATTCACACTTTATCTTCCAACTGGTAAAACCACTGGTCCATTACCAGTAAAATAACAAATAAAGATATCTAAAGTCCTTAAGATAGAAAGGAACACGAATGGCTATAGGCAGACTATGTCTGCCAAAAAAAAAAAAAAAAAAAAAAAAAAAACTCTGCTAATTAAGTCAATTGCCGTTACATTTGGGCAAACTTGACTAATTGGTGTAAACTACAGAAAGACCAAAGTTTTTGCTGTAAAATATGAAAAATAATTCACCATATTTGAATCTTTCTCAAAACATTTTGTGAGAAGTACTAAAGTCACTCTCATGGAAGAATTTAGTTCTCGATCTTTGTTCCACCTTGCTTTTGGATTTCTTAATCCAAAATTAGAACCTTTCCTATGATTCTTTTCTATATCAAAAAACCAAGTTGGTGTAGTTAGGTGTAAAATTATCATCAAAATATACCTGCATTCATTGCAAGCTATACGTCAAGCCTTATTAAAAACCTTCTCAAGCAAAACTCAGGAGGCAAAATCCTAGGAAGAAGAAAATGAATTATTTGTTTGGATCATAAGTTAAAGTTGAGTTTTTGCATTCAAATTGGGTATATGGAAATGTTTTTTTATAAGTGATCAAAGAAAAATAAGTGCAATATAAATTCATAAAAATTAAAAATTTGGATTTAGATTTAACTTGATTTGAAAAAATTTAGATCCAAATATAGAAATTGAAAGAGTACATCATAGGAATATAGGATTAGAGTGCCAGGTAGGCCCCATCCTGGAAAATACAAATATCTGGAAAAATGAGAAGCAAAGCCCTGTTAAACAATAGGAATAACACCGCAAGAGGTTAAAATTAAACCTCCAATCTTTCATCTAATTATCTAAGTTGCCAAACCTGCTTTATTAACAGCCACTTTAGTTTTCCTCACTACAAAATAGGGACCAAATAAAGTGATTGTTTGCAAAACTTACAAGAAACGTGAGTACTACGTACCCTGACCAAATTGATAATAGTAATACATATACTTTGAAAATAATGTTTTCTTGAGACTTCGAAATGCAGATAATTATCTAATTACAAAAGTGTTAAACTAGTTTAGCTAAATGCTTAATTGTATTAGTTATCATTATTATTTGTTTTGTTAGTTTTCTCTATCTTTCTCTCTAAATGTTGAATATATTACTTATTTCCTTGCAAGTCTACATAAATCTTAGTCACGCCTTGTTATAAGCATTCTTTTTTTAGGGTTGCTGAAAAACCTTCTCAAGCAAGACTTAGAAGGTAAAATCCAAAGAAGAATAGGCATAACACCTAATTATAGAACCAGTCTATTGTTTCAATAAGGATACATATACATTAAAAGATAAAGTTTTTTGGGAGACTTATAAAAGAATTATCAACTTTTTGTGCTTCAAAAAGAGAAACATGTAACTTTTTTAAAGATAAAATTGAAACAAGAATTAAAAAAAAAAAAAAAAAAAAAAAAAAACGGAGAGTGGAGGCCCTTACACGATCATAGTTAGCTCATAGGTGACTGCACCCCTTATAACACCCTAGGAGGCTAGACCGTTCAATATTTCATCTCACACCATGTAACTTGATTTTTTCCACGATAGATATATGTGATGTGAACCATCACTTCAATTAATAGAAACAGGATAGAAAGTCACTGTTGTGAAACAAGACAGAAACAATTAGTGATAAACCGGTTTACTTAAAGGTCTTTCTAAGTAGGTAATTTGCCTATGTTTGCTAAGAAGGAAAGAAAATTAACAAGAGGGAAAGTAAAAATGAAAGTAAAAGATATAAAAAAGAGATGAAATATTTTGTTTTTCCTTTATATTTTTTAGTTTCATGGATTGATAAAAAATAAAAAAGTTTTAGAATTACTATTTTATTTATCTATATATATTATTTTACTTTAAAAGCAATGAATATAAAAAAGTATTTTTAGTAGTTTTTTGGTGGATTTTAGTTTTTCTCACACTTTTAGAGAGTAAAAAAATGGATCCCACTTCAATCTTTTTCCCTTCTATTTTCCTCTTTTTTTCTTTTTTTTTTTTTTAATCAAACAACCAACTCCATCAATTTCTCATCATTTTCTCTCGTTTCACTTCCTTCCTTCCTCTTTTCCGCATACCAAACATAACATTAGAGACAAAGAAAAGAAAATATGCACAACTAATTAATACACTGTCATATTTATCTGTCAACTAATACAAAAAATAAATTCTTAGAGAACGTGTAATATGGTGCTTAGAGAATATATAGCAGTACATATATCCAATTAATCCGATGATATAGTTAACCATCGGCTTGATTAATTTTCATAATAGTTCTTCATATTTTATTTACTTTGCTAAAAAAAAAAATGCCTTATTTACGTAGAAAATATCTTAACTTCAAAAATTAAGCATTTTTTGATACAATACTGAAATTATATTTTTATAATACATAGTATTTATTTAAACTTTAAAAATTACTTGTGAAATTCAAATGAATTTAAACCTCTTTAAAACTATTTTCGTAAAGCCATAGTCCCTTTTCTAAAGGTTACAAAACCTTAAAAACTGATTTTAAAATATCTTTTTAGTTTAATTGAATATATATGTAAAAATTTCCTCTTTCATGTATAGTTTTAAAAATTCAGTTTTATTTTTTAATTGATTTAGAATTTGAAAAAAATTTCTTCACGAAATCAACGTCCTGCCATATCCTTTCATCTTCCTTGTACTTTTTCCGTCACTTCTTGGTGATGTCGTCTAGAAAAAATTTGACTTGTAAAAGAGAAGCAAAAAACAAAATCGATACTTCAAAAAATAGAATACTTCAAAGTGTGCATAAGCTGGCAGGTGGCGACTCACCTGCCTGGGTTTTTTCCCATGTTTTTTATTCTTTGCAAATGAGACAAATGTCATCTCTCGACTTTTCTTCCATTGCCATTAATTAGATGCTCCATGATTTAATACCAAAGGAATAAGTCAATTGAAAAATATTTCTAGTGTCTCTTTTAGTCCCTGTTTCATTTAAGTGCTTGACTAAATTCAAAAACAGACATATTTTAATTAGTTTATAAAACAAAATCTTCCCTTTTTTTTAAAAGAAAACATTTAATTTTCTCGTATATATAGACCCAACTAAAAAAAAAAGAAGAAGAGAGAGTAAAAGATAAAAACAACAAGTACAAAAAGTACATGTTTTCTACAAAAGCTAAATCAGTCTAGAATGCGCATATACTAATGTATTTGTAAGAAAAACAAAAGATCCAGGCAAAGAAGGACAAAATTAAGGCTATTAATATGTTATTACAAAATAAATATATCTAAATTTTCGACCTAGAGCAAAATAGTCCAAAGTTACGTAAGAGTACAATAACAATTATATGACTGGAGTCGGTAGTGACTAAGAAGATAATTAATCGGTTTGAAGATCGATTCATTATTTAGCTAATATGTTATTGATTGTGAAGTAGTAATGCAGAATAATTCTTACGCTCTATCTAAAAACATGAATATAACCTGTTGTATTGTTTTTTTTGAATGCTAAAACAAGGGCGTAGATCAGCTTGTAAGTACAACCCGGTCTACAGCATTGGCAAAAATATTTATACTGTTTTACATGTTTTCCAAAAATCATGCATTGATTTATATGACACTTATATGCTTTATATTTTGATTATTATTATTATTATGGTATCACGAAAGTATGCTTACTAATAATCAATCACATGATAAGAACAAGATCAAGTTTTCAAGTAAGAAATAATTAAGATTTAAGTCTTCAAGTATAATCAGATCAAGAACAAGTTTTCATATATTAAATCAAGCAAGTTTTCTTGTGTCGTACCAATTTGCTGCAAGAGCGGGTTTGGTCCATGGTTAGAATTGGATTGGGCTGGCCGCCTCAACCACTCCATGGTTGTGCACTACAGTACGTATACCCAAGTTAAGTAAAGGGCCCAAAACTAAGTTAACATAATAAAGTATAATTGATTCATGCATCTTTTGCTAAGATCATTTTGCGGGTTTAAGAAGTTGTATTTACTGAGTGAAAGCTCATAACTTATGTTCATGTTGTGGGTAAACAATCTATCGGTAATGATTGATGAGGACTGTGGAGAAATGACATGGCGGACTGTGAAATTTGGATTAGACACCGTTACGTATTTTGTAAAATGTATTCGTGTTATGATATAATAATATGATAGTACTAATACTTAGTGTTGGAATTGCATTTGTTGCTATGATAATTAGTATTATTTTTAAAATATATTAAAATAGTTTGAGAACTCAGTACTTAATTACATATATATATGTATAAACGTGAGATTAAGTTACGTTTTAAATTTTAGTTTAAAAATATATATATATTTCAGTATTTTTATGAAAAATAAGAGTAAATTTAAGTTTAAATTTAACTGTATTTAAATATTAAATAGCGATTACATAAGATAGATAGTCACAAAAGGTCTTGATAATCTTTAGAAAAGTCGAGAGATGACTTTTGTCTCCTTTGCAGAGAATAAAAAACATGGGACAAAACCCAGGCAGGCGAGTCGCCACCTGCCAGCTTATGCATACTTTGAGGTATTTTATTTTTTGAAGTATCCATTTTGTTTCTTGCTTCTTTTTTACAAGTCAACTTTTTTCTAGACGACGTCACCAAGACGTGACGGAAAAAGGACAAGGAAGATGAAAGGACATTGACACCAGATTAGGGGAAAATTTTTCATACGAGAGCAGCTCCTTTTTGCGGTGCCGCCACGACACCTGTATCATAGTTAGTGGCAGAGTCATATAAATTTCAGTGGAATGCACACAGACATTTTTTTTAATCTTAAACAATAATATCAAAGGATAAAAATTAGGTAAAATTTTAGTTAGATTATGTGAGAATGTTCAATTATTTATGGAAGAAAGGTCAAAAAGTCATAAAAGTTGAGGTGTAGAATTAATTCTGATGGGATTATTTAAGAATTTTTAATTTTTAATAAGGATAAAATAAAATAAAAAACTAAAAAAGTTTTGACGGTGGGATTAAAAAGAAAAAAAAAAATTGGTTGGATCCACCACTGATCATAATACAAAGTTATTGTAACTTTTACATATTTAGGATTTTAAAATGCGTCATTTTATAGTTCAAATGCATACGTTATCGTATTTTCTTAAAAATTTAAAGTCTATCATAACTTATACAACTCTAACGTTTAAAATTTATAACTTTTAAGATAATATATAAAAATTATAGCATTTTCAAATGCCTTGATAAACGAATAATCAATCCAAACTCAAATTATATAATCCAAACCTTAGTACTTAACACATGCTAGTATTAGATGTTTTCTTTTTCTTTTTTTTTTTTTTCGTTTCATGTAAATACTCTCTCTCCTAATGTTGTTTTATGTGATGATTTTACAGATTGACGTTTTATGTAGATTTAACCAAAAAACAAAAAAAACAAAAAAACAAAAAAACAAAAAAAAAAAAAAAAAAAAAGAAGAAAAGTCTGAATTTATAGTTTTTCTAGTCCTATTATGGTAGGTAATCGTTTTCTATTTTTCCTGAAACGAGAATAAAAAGAGTTATATGGTTCGTAGTTGTTTATTGTTTATTTTTTGCTTATTCATCTGACAAGTTAAACCAAACCCTCAGTGTTAGTACGCTTGACATCGTCTTCATTTTCTTCCGTTTGTTAACAGACGTTTGGAGAAGAGTGAAAAAAAAATAAAAATAAAAAGCTGGTGTGACAATTATGTTGAGTTGTGAACATTTCAATGATGTGATAAGCAATGAGATAGCTAAATGGGATAACGGATCTGGACTTCCAAATTAATATAGATGAGGATGTACGAGAACCAGATGGTGAGGATGATGCAAAGCGATGTCCCAAATTTAATCCTAACTTCACATTTCAGGCCGTTGCTCCTCCTAAAGAACTTGCCTCTCCGCCCCATCCGAGCAAGAAGACGAATATGATGATGATGCTGCTGCGAGCTTAGGGGATTAGTTTCATTATTGATACTTCTTTTTATGTTTTTGTATTTTTCATGCTAATTTATCCCGACCGCTAGAACAATATTTTTGTTGTGTTTTATTTTATCAATGATACAAGCTGTTACTAGTTATCTTAACAATTAATATTAATTTCATTTAAAATTTGAATATTACTGTCTGATTAATTAAGTTGTGATTATATCAAATTTGATTTTTAATATATAATAATTCTATTTATTATTATTTAATAAATTAAAAAATATATAACTTAATTTGCAATGACATATTGTAATAAATATTAACACATAAAAAATTATTTGCGATATGTAGTCGCATATGATTATTTATTCAAGCAAAAAATCAAATCATTTGTGACGTCATGTTGAAAAATGACATCACAAATGATATTGTCCATATCATTATCTAGCTAACTAATTGCGACGACATTTTTAAATAATTGTATTGTCGCGAATAATCGATGTCATCAATAATGAAAATTTCTAATTATAATGACTAAAAAGCAACAATTGTCGTCGTAAATAAATAATTTGTGACATGTTTTTACGATGACCGGGAAGCAATGACATGTCCTTGCAAATAAATATTTTGTGACGATCAGTTTGTTGTAGTGATATTTCTCTTTGTTGTATTATTAGTAAGTAGTTTAAGTTTTAAAACTAAACCCACTACAATAATCTAGGTCTTTAGCAATGTCGGAATTACCATTGTAAAGTAGGTTTTAGTGACTTCATTGTTCTCTCATCCCACATGTTATAAAATATCATAAAATAAAATATTAAAACAGTAGAGTCCGGAACCTGGAGATGTTAGTTTCGCTTTTGAAACGGTTCACCAATATTGAAATTGGGGGACTAATTATTCATTTTTAGAACTTTTCATGTTCACTATTAATCATAATACGTGGAACATATATATTAGATGTTTCTGCATCCAATGGATTTTTTGTTTTGTCGTCATGATGAACGTCGATATGTCAAATAAACAAATGATTTCTTGACTAATTTGTACAAGAAGTTAACAAAATCCGAATACTAGTACACCTGAATAATAGACCAAAAAAGGAAAGAAAGAAAGAAACGTATTTCGTACGACAACCACCCAAAAGTGATCATAGCAAAAGAACACCAACATTCTCTTAATCCTCGCCTATAAAAGAGGCAAACTACTATCCTTTCAATCTCACAATATTCCAAAACAAACCTGATCATTTTACTCGGTTTCTTTTATAATTTCACCTATTATATAGAGAAAAAAAAAATGAAATACTTGGCAGTTTCTTCGTCCTATGCCACAATTCTCATACTTTTTTTTTCATTTGTTTATGATCACACTCATGATCAACACTTTCTTGTCCGCATGGCCACTTCTAAACCCATTTTCCACACTCCAAATGATTTTCTTCACTGCATGGCCACTTCATCCAACTCTACCACCACTTCTAAACCTATTGTCCACACTCCAAACGATCCATCATACTACACTACGCTAAATGCAACCATACAAAACCCTCGTTTTTCTTCGCCTTCATCACCAAAGCCATTCGCCATCGTCACGCCGGTTCATGTCTCCCAAGTTCAAGCCGTAGTTTATTGCTCCAAGAAACATGGCGTGCAAATCAGAACAAGAAGCGGCGGCCATGATTACGAGGGCCTTTCTTCCGTGTCCAATAATAATGTCCCGTTTGTCGTGATTGACTTGATAAACCTAAGTTCGGTTAGCGTAGATGTGGAGAGAAAATCTGCATGGGTTCAAGCTGGAGCTACGCTAGGTGAACTTTATTATAGGATTGCCGAGAGAAGTGAAAATCTTGGCTTCCCTGCTGGTGCTTGTCACACTGTCGGTGTTGGTGGACACTTTAGTGGAGGAGGCTACGGTTTTTTGTCGCGAAAACATGGCCTCGCAGCTGATAATATTGTTGACGCCGTGATCATCGACGCTCAGGGAAGAATTCTTGATAGGAAATCCATGGGGGAAGATTTGTTTTGGGCCATACGCGGTGGTGGAGCAGCAAGCTTTGGAATTGTCATTGCATGGAAGCTTCAACTAGTTGATGTTCCATCGACAGTGACCGTATTTGATGTCAAGAGGAATTTCGAACACGACACAACAAAGAAGCTCGTTTATTGGTGGCAAAGCAGAGCTGACAAAGTCGATGAGGATCTAAACATCTTTCTCTCATTCCGAACTGCGAGTTATATTGACAAAGAAGGGAATGAGAAAATTGTTCTTGAAGCTTCCTTCCAGGCCACGTTCCATGGCGGCGTGGACAAGCTCCTTCAACTGATGGAAAAGGAATTTCCCGAATTGGGTTTGCAAAGACAGGAGTGCACTGAAATGAGTTGGGTCGAATCCTTCGTCTATCACAATGAATTCAGAGATGGAGAATCCTTGGACGTTTTGCTGACTAGGAAACC
The DNA here is from genome assembly GCA_009761775.1 of Ficus carica. Classification (NCBI taxonomy): domain Eukaryota; kingdom Viridiplantae; phylum Streptophyta; class Magnoliopsida; order Rosales; family Moraceae; genus Ficus; species Ficus carica. Next base: position 101,275 of record VYVB01000520.1, read on the forward strand.
TAATTTCCATGTAGGATCTTTCAAAGCGAAATCCGATTATATTGAAGAGCCTATTCCAGAAGACGCGTTGGAAGGAATGTTGGGAATGTTGTATGAAGAAGCGGTAGGAAGAGGTTGGATCGCACTTTATCCTTCCGGAGGGAAATTGAACGAGATTTCAGAATCCTCGATCCCATTTCCTCATCGAGCTGGGAACCTCTACAACGTTCGTTATTACGTAGATTGGGATGAAGAAGCTGGGAATATTACAGCGTCTAAAATTCATATGAGTTGGATAAGAAAGCTTTACGATTACATGACTCCTTATGTCTCAAAAAACCCTAGGGCTACTTATTTCAACTTCCGAGACCTCGACATTGGAGTGGATAACATCGAGGGTGACACCACAAGTACTTTCAATAATATTGCACAAGCAAGCACTTGGGGTACCAAGTATTTCAAGAATAATTTCTACAAGTTGGTTCATGTGAAGACGAGAGTTGATCCAACTAATTTCTTCACCGATGAACAAAGCATCCCGCCTCTTCTTTCGCATTAAAACAGTCATGATTAGTGGTTTTTGTTTGCGTCTTTATTAGTATTCTCATTTTGTGTCTTTTAAATAAAATTTTCTTTTATGACATGTACGACGACTTATGAATTCAAATGAATAAAACTCTGTTGTTTGTTGTATGCTTTCGTTCATTTCCGTTTCTTCTTTACCATTTTAATTTTAAGCTGCATCCAATTGCTCGAATAATATGGTCCTTAAATAATAGTTGCAATACAATTTTTTTGGTGCTATTGAAGTCGGCTTTGTTCCAAAATTTCCTCTGCCAACGTAATTGATAATTCCTAAATGCTCTCCGCCACTAATGACTTTTAACAAATTATACTATTTCAAAAATTAAACACCGTGTACAATTTTTTAATCGTTATATTTTCATCAATATTTAGCTGTTGCGAATTATATTTGGTTCTTAAGGTGGCGCGTAATCATTCTAGTAGGGAGTAGGTACTTTTTTCCTTTTGGGGTTCTCATCGTTAATTTGCTTTTTTAGCTGAACTTTTGTATTTTGTCATATATACTCGTATAGTATATTGTATATATTCAGAGATGAAATCAGAAAATTTGTTGAGGGAACTTGAGTAAATTAATCGAAAACAAATGATGTAAATGAAAATTTTAGGATTTTTCTTAGTTATGTTCCTGAACTTTTAAAACTCTCATTTTACTCCGTGAACTTTGAATTTAACATTATTTAATCCTTTGTATCAGAATTTCAGTTTAAAAAGTAAAAAAAAGGTAAGTTAATTGTGTAGTTATATGGTCTTTTTTCCAATTTTTTTAAGAAGAAATCCAAACAGAATAGGTTTATTAAGACTAATTCCCATATTATTTTTTTTCCGTCTGTTTCTAACTATATGTAATTCTGTTAGAGGGGTTAACTAGTTAAATTCGAAGTTTAATGGATAAAGTGATGAGTTTTGAAATTTATGAAATAAAGTGAGAATGACCCTAATAATATACTTGGAACAAATTTTGAGATTAAAAAAATTCATAGAGAAAAAATTTTGTAGGGAGACTAAAATAAGAAAAAAAGAGTCAAAATAGTAGTATTTTATTGGAATAATTACTTAAAGTCAAGAGAGTGATAACCCCATCTATATTTTATTAATTCTACCATTAGAGGAAATATCAATCAAACCTTTACTTTCTTTCACACCATTATAAAACATCACGCATGGTTTTTATATTTTTCCTTCTATGTTAACCCCTAAAACGAATGCTAAAATTATTCAATTTCAAATATGTAATTATTGATAGGCTTGGGAATAAGGGTCCGCTTGGAGTGGCATCTGCAGATGATAAAACACTATATGGATTTCAAAATCGAAACTTTACATCAAACTTTTTCTCTCTTTAGTCGCTTGGAGTAGAATCTGTAGATGATAAAATACTATATGGATTTCAAAATCTTAACTTTACATCAAACTTTTTCTCTCTTTAGTTTTTAAAAAAACTAAAACTTTAAAAGCCCATAATTTTCTCATTTCAAATCGAAATGAGATGTTTTTTATGTCAAAATGCTTGTAAGGATAGGACTAGGGGTGGCAATACGGGTCGCGACACGACGACACGACTTGAAAACGACACGAATTTCGCGGGTTCGGGTTGGGAAAAATAGGTGGCGGGTCGTGTTCGGGTTGGAAAAAATTGACACGAAAAAAAAAAAATCGGGTCGTGTTCGGGTTGGACACGTTTTTTTCGTGTCAATTTCGTGTCACTTTTCGTGTCAATTTCGTGTCACTTTCGGGTCGCGTGTCAAATTCAGGTCGCATGTCAATTTCGTGTCAAATTTCAGGTCAAATTTCGTGTTAATTTCGTGTCAATTTCGTGTTGCGGGTCAATTTCGTGTCGCGGGTCAATTTTGTGTCACGGGTCAATTTCTTATCGCGGGTCAATTTCGGTTCGTGTCGTGTTAACCCATGGCGGGTTCGTGTCGTGTTCGTGTCACGGTTTCGTGTCGTGTTCGTGTCGCAGGTCATGTTCGGGTCGGAGAAGAAAAAAATCGACACGGCTCTAACACGACACGAACACGACACGTGACACGAATTGCCACCCCTAGATAGGACAAACAAAATAAGATCTATTTCATATATATATAAATATATATTTGTGAACACATCTTAAGTTTTTATTCTATTTTCTATATTACATAACTTTTTCAAAAGTTTTCACACCAAACACAATTCTAAACCATCATCCAAAATATCATCTCCAGACGTCCCACTAAACGGACCCTAAGAAAATCGAAAATGACAAGAATGTCAACAAGTGAAGGATGGTCAACAAGTCAAACTAAAACAAAATTTAGATTTGCCATTCAAGCCATCCAATGAAGGGCGGTCAGCAAGTCAAACTAATACAAAATTTAGATTGACCATAGTGCCCCAATCTCATCTATCATACTCTTTCTCTGTCATCTCTCTTTCTCTCTCTCTATGCCAAACAAACTGCCAAAGTTGCTTTGTCTAGTAAACAAAATGTCAATTTGCATGCTTCAATATTGCCGTGAAATCCATTTTTGGTTGATCATCTTCTCTTTGTGTCTTAGGCCTCCCAAGTAAGCTGAGAGTCTAATCTGAACGAATAAAGTGAGTCCACTCATGTTCCTTAGCCTTGTAACGCCCCGACTTACACCATCTACGTAGGGGAACGACTACGCAGACGTGGGCCGGGTCGTCACCTTACTTACTTACTTAACTTAATTCTTAAAAAGTTTTAAGCTTGCTGAAAATTTCGGAGTAAATTTTTTTTTTCTTTAAAACTTTATTTTAAAACTCTTTTACTTTGAAATTTAACTTGACTTAATCTTATACTTTTTCTCGTACATAAAACTTAACTTATCTTCATACATATTCATATGTACTCACTTGAGTACCAAGATCGTGGACCAGACCCGACCTAACGCGGATCGGTACAACACGAGGCAACTTGCTTGCCATACATACTTGAAACTTTTCTTAAACATAACAAAACACATTTTACAAACGTATTTTACAAAAACATATTTTTCAAAACTCGTGGCGGTGTCCATTCCACATTTCACAGTCCGCAGCACCAACTCTCCACAGTATTGCATCAAGTACTGCCGTTAGGTTGCTTACCTACAGCATGAACGTAAGTAATGAGCTAATTGCCCAGTAAGTACAATATTCAATCCACAAAACATTTTGCGTGCAAGAATGCGTGAACCGTTTATGTTTTCTTGTAAATTAATTATGCTTTCATTGACTTAGTTCTAATCCCTAACATGTCATGTCATATGTGCACGTACCGTGGTACATAGCCATGGAGTGGTTGGAGGCGGCCAGTCCAAACCAAACCAAACCATGAAACTAATCGTTTACATAGAGTGATTGGGGCAGCCAGTCCAATCCAATTCAAACCATAGACCAAAACCATTTAAACCTGCCCTCGTGGCAAGTCGGTACGACACAATAACATTAACTTGTCTTATTTATCTCGTGACTTAACTTAATCTTACCGTGTGATTTAATATTTGTGAACATGCTTCATGATGTCACGTATACAAACATACAACATAAAATACTCTCAATCATAATATATCATAACATAACTTGTCATAACATAACATAATATAACATAACATATCATAGCATAATATCATAACATAAACTTATCATGACATAAACATATCATAGCATAAACTTATCATGACATAAACTTATCATGACATAAACATATCATAACATAAACTTATCATGACATAAACGTATCATAGCATAAACTTATCATAACATAAACTTATCATGACATAACATGAACTTATCATGACATAACTTAAACTTATCATGAACTTATCATAACATAAACTTATCATGACATAATTTAAACTTATTATAACATATCATAAACCTATCATAACATAAGCTTATCATAACATAACTTAAACTTATTATAACATAACTTCATAACATAACTTAACCTTCATAACATTACTTCATAACATAGCTTAACCTTCATAACATAACTTCATAACATAGCTTATCGTAACATAACCTTCATAGCATAAAATCATAGCATAACTCATCATAAACTTAACATAACATATCATAGGTAGATCATGTAAATCAATACATGATTTCTTAAAAACATAACATGTAACAAAAACGTTTTGTCCATGCTGTAGGTGGAGTTGTACTTACTTCTCATCCTATGCTCTTGGTCTATCGTTCCATCGAGGCACGATAACATGTCGTATTCCTGTTTTAAACAGGACGTAAGATATGGATCGTCATATATTATCATAAATCATAATTATTAAATGTTGGTATCCCAACCAACAACCATGGGTAATCCTAGTTATAAATAATTATATGTTCCCCACATCTAGAAAACTCGGTCGGTTACTAACCGTAACCTTAGGGCTCATAACCCAACCAGACATAAACAGTAACTCGTTCGGTTACCAATCTTATTAAGGCCTTATTACTTATAGAGTAACAATCTACTAGATTACTATCGGTAACTATAGGATAAGGCCCAACCCGATAACTCGGTATCCTAACCGGTTATTATAGGTTATACTTAAAATCTGCTTAGAGTCTGGGAAAAACTTTCTTCATAGATCATTTCCACTTAAGACTCAAGACATGAGCTCTCGATTATAAAATTATTCTGAGAGTGAAACTTATAAAACTAATTATAAGTTCAATCACCAATTATGATTGGATTTAATAAAAATCCGACAGCATAACGGCTTATTTTCCTTAATACCCAAAATTTAAACCTGCAATAAAACCAGTTTATAGAAAGTTTTGGCACACCATAACTGCAAGATATGCCATCCATAACACATTCATTATATTAACATATAACGTATTTCGATATAATTCAACTTCACTTAATTAACTTGAATATCAAATATATATATATATATATTTATATATATATATTTTGATATTTAATTCAAAGCATATAAATAGGCATGTAATCTTATCAATCCAATAAATGACTTAAAGTAGTCAAGATTACTACCGAGATCGTTCGACGACGTTCGGGTGAGTAAAACGATTCCTGGTCGGCGTTCCAAACACCTTTTAATTTCGAGCGACTGAACTTTTAATCGCCATTCTTAACCTTCGAGATTTCATATCGCAAATCTGAGGTTGTAAACATGTCCGGAACATCGAAAATAGGTCGGAAAGGCGATCTTCCAAAATTCGGCGACAGTTGACCAGCGTTGACCGGCATTGACCAGCTTTGACCGGCGTTGACCGACTTTGACCGGCGTTGACCGGCGTTGACCGTCGTTGACCGGCAGCAAACGGAACAAAGATGGGCACCGCTTCGAAGATCTCGACGAGAGGAACCCATTTCTGGTGTCCACTTCTTCAAACGACGTTCGGTTTTCTCAAAAAATGCAAGAAAACGTACTTGAAGGTGGCGGTGGATCGGAAAATTTCCGGCAACAATCGGAGTAGTGATGGACTGGGCTTTGTTCCTCTCGACGAGTGGAACTCAACGAAACCAACGGCTCGCAAAATAGAGCTCGGATTACACCGGAATCTTACTTGGAAGTTTATGGTACCAAAACTTTCCTAGCATTTTTCCGGCGAACGGCGGCGAGTGACGCGGCCAAACTCCGACTATTGGACACTCGGGTGATGGGCTGCAAGGGTCACCGGCGCGTGTGCAAGGTGGCTGACCGGAGTTGGGACTCCTTGTGATGGCAGCCGTGCGACATAGAGCAGAAGAGAAAGAAAAAGAATGAAAATGAAGAGAGAAGGAGAGAGAGAGACCGAAGAGAAAGAGAGAGAGAAGCCCAAGAATGGGCTGATAATTATTCCCCCTTTTTTTTTTCTTCTCTGTACGTGGACTGACCACACTACACATACATATATAATTCTTTTTCTTTTCTTTTTCTTTTTCTTTTCTTTTTTTTTTTTTATACGTGAAGTGTGGCCTGACCACACACTTTATATATATATATATATATATATTGTTTCTTTTATTCTCCTTATGATCCATTCCGATTTTGAAAAAGTTTTCTTCACGAAAGTTGTAGCTCTCGAAAAATGTTAAAACTTTCATGTTTTGCAAAAATTCCAATTCGGCTTAGATTCGTCCCAGTTTTTGTTTGAAACTGGCTGACCCCGAAAAACTGAGTGAAAACTGGGTCTGGGGATCAGCCACGGGTTTTGGGTAAACGGAGGTCATTGGGACCTCATTTTGGAAATCCGTCCGTGTTACCCTCTAGGAAAAATCGTTCTCTACAACTTTTATGTTTTACGTTTTTCTCAATTCGGCCTCCAAAGGCCTCAAATTCCACTTTTTACAAAACTGGGCAGTTCACATCCGAACTGGCAGTTTTGTTCTTATTTTCATTTTACGTCCTATTTCGCTCAAACTACCCCAACCGAGCTTGTGGGAGCTTAGATAGCAAGCATGCAGCGTATTCTAACGTCCCACGTGAACAAACATGCAACTCAAACGCGCCCAAGCAAAACAAAAGTCAACTTGGTCAAAGTTGACCCGAAGAAAATCATAAATTTCTATTTTGTCCTTTTTTCCTCAAAAGGCCCCGTTCTTGACAAAATAACCTATTATGGTAAGTACAACTCTTATTATTGAGTCTCGTAGCTAATTAAACGAGAACTCAAATATATTCCGATATTTAACTCAGATCATGAGCTTTATATCGACATATATGGTTCAGACTTAAATTTTCCTTATATATGAGGAAATCATAAGTTCATCGAAATTTCGGGTTCTTACATTCTACCCTCCTTAAAAAAATTTTCGTCCTCGAAAATTCAGTTACTTCTAGGTAACTCTTCTTAAAATCCACCACTAATACATAATGGTTTGATCAGGTTCCCATTTTAATCCTTTAATGGGACTATGTCTCTTATATAAAACCATAATCTTCTTTCATATCTTATCATACTTTCATACATTCATACTTACTTGCATACATACATACTTGCATACTATCATACTTTCATACATACTGTCCCTTCATATTGCATCACAAGAACTATTTATGTGAAAACTGAGCAAGTATATCATATAACTTGCTATGTTTGAAAAATATATCTTTTCATATAACTTTTTCATACTTGAAAAGTTTATCGTATTACATAATTTTCCATGCTTGGAAAGCATATCGTATCATACATTTAGAACATTTTTTTGAAAATAGTTCCTTTCTTGAAACTTAATTTTATAATATTAGAACCCTTTACTTTTCATAATGGCCCCTTTCTTGGAACTCGTCCCATTCTTGGAACTCATCCCTCAAGGATTCGGCCTATGGCCCCCATCTTGGAACTTGCTTCCTCAAGGATTTGGCCTATGGCTCCTATCTTGGAACCTTTATTTTTAATGACAGCCCCTATCTTGGAATTTCCTCCTCAAGGATTCGGCCATCTTACATAAAATGAGGGGGTTCTATTAAACATAAGATCTTTTATAAAAATATTTTCTTTGAATCTTTTCAAAGCCAATCATGGAAAATCATAATATCGTTCGAGTGATGCAATGACAGACATACTTAAATCAACTAGCCACTTGCTAGATAGTAAAAGCTCCTTTCATTGATTTAACATTTCCTTGATAGCACAAGTGCATAATCATAATTCTTAGGAATATCTAAAATTCCCCAACATTGCTTAATTTCCCTTACTGAGGGATCGCATCATCACTTTCATCTTCAAACTTATAGCCATCAATCTTATTTCTTAAAATGAAAAATTCCTGATTATCACCCTACTACGGTAAGGCGATAGACTATCTAATCTCGAAGCCTATTCATTTCTTATTGCTGCTCTAGGAATTATCATTGCAACTTAGCCATTACAGTTGCAAGATTAGGCTCTTGCGAAATTGGTTCGGTCGTACATGCAACGAACCATCTTCTAATTTCTAATTCTAATCCTCGACATGTCTAATACTTATTCTTGCATTCATATCTTAGCATATCATATCATAGAATCATCATGACTTATCATATCATACTAGATATTCCTCACGATCTCATCATATCATATCGTAAACATAGCTTATCCTCCACGCTTTCGCTGCGCAACTCTAATCTACTGGCACTAATAGTCTCTAGACTTATTTGGATAAGCACGCCAAGCTGTAACATAGCTGACGTATCATCTCATATACATATCCTAGTACATCTCTGGATCGCGATAATACATAGGCGGTCCTAGGTACCATAAAAATTTAGGAATTCTCCTCTCAAGGTACCCTATGCCAAAGCACCTTGCACGAGCACGAGCCTCCTTGACTAGGCGTCGGCTGGTAAGCATATCTTGAAAATACGTCTCTTCATGACAAAATTTGAAGAAAGTCTCGTCTCCATATCGTGCAACCTCTCCTTGGGTCCTATTGAAGATACATAGCTCTTCCTCCATTCCTCGGAATGCCAACGAAGCCTTGCGGTCCTCTTCAGTCCAACCCGGATTTGACACCAGGTTCATGTCTTAATCAAAGCAATATTATAACCTCACATAATTTCTATACATAAAATAGAGTAAGAAAACAAACTTACAAAACTGTGGCGCTGGCGGCAGAACTGTGAAACTGGATGGCAAGAAAACTTTCGCTCTGATACCAAACTGTAACGCCCCGACTTACACCATCTACGTAGGGGAACGACTACGCAGACGTGGGCCGGGTCGTCACCTTACTTACTTACTTAACTTAATTCTTAAAAAGTTTTAAGCTTGCTGAAAATTTCGGAGTAAAATTTTTTTTTTCTTTAAAACTTTATTTTAAAACTCTTTTACTTTGAAATTTAACTTGACTTAATCTTATACTTTTTCTCGTACATAAAACTTAACTTATCTTCATACATATTCATATGTACTCACTTGAGTACCAAGATCGTGGACCAGACCCGACCTAACGCGGATCGGTACAACACGAGGCAACTTGCTTGCCATACATACTTGAAACTTTTCTTAAACATAACAAAACACATTTTACAAACGTATTTTACAAAAACATATTTTTCAAAACTCGTGGCGGTGTCCATTCCACATTTCACAGTCCGCAGCACCAACTCTCCACAGTATTGCATCAAGTACTGCCGTTAGGTTGCTTACCTACAGCATGAACGTAAGTAATGAGCTAATTGCCCAGTAAGTACAATATTCAATCCACAAAACATTTTGCGTGCAAGAATGCGTGAACCGTTTATGTTTTCTTGTAAATTAATTATGCTTTCATTGACTTAGTTCTAATCCCTAACATGTCATGTCATATGTGCACGTACCGTGGTACATAGCCATGGAGTGGTTGGAGGCGGCCAGTCCAAACCAAACCAAACCATGAAACTAATCGTTTACATAGAGTGATTGGGGCAGCCAGTCCAATCCAATTCAAACCATAGACCAAAACCATTTAAACCTGCCCTCGTGGCAAGTCGGTACGACACAATAACATTAACTTGTCTTATTTATCTCGTGACTTAACTTAATCTTACCGTGTGATTTAATATTTGTGAACATGCTTCATGATGTCACGTATACAAACATACAACATAAAATACTCTCAATCATAATATATCATAACATAACTTGTCATAACATAACATAATATAACATAACATATCATAGCATAATATCATAACATAAACTTATCATGACATAAACATATCATAGCATAAACTTATCATGACATAAACTTATCATGACATAAACATATCATAACATAAACTTATCATGACATAAACGTATCATAACATAAACTTATCATAACATAAACTTATCATGACATAACATGAACTTATCATGACATAACTTAAACTTATCATGAACTTATCATAACATAAACTTATCATGACATAATTTAAACTTATTATAACATATCATAAACCTATCATAACATAAGCTTATCATAACATAACTTAAACTTATTATAACATAACTTCATAACATAACTTAACCTTCATAACATTACTTCATAACATAGCTTAACCTTCATAACATAACTTCATAACATAGCTTATCGTAACATAACCTTCATAGCATAAAATCATAGCATAACTCATCATAAACTTAACATAACATATCATAGGTAGATCATGTAAATCAATACATGATTTCTTAAAAACATAACATGTAACAAAAACGTTTTGTCCATGCTGTAGGTGGAGTTGTACTTACTTCTCATCCTATGCTCTTGGTCTATCATTCCATCGAGGCACGATAACATGTCGTATTCCTGTTTTAAACAGGACGTAAGATATGGATCGTCATATATTATCATAAATCATAATTATTAAATGTTGGTATCCCAACCAACAACCATGGGTAATCCTAGTTATAAATAATTATATGTTTCCCACATCTAGAAAACTCGGTCGGTTACTAACCGTAACCTTAGGGCTCATAACCCAACCAGACATAAACAGTAACTCGTTCGGTTACCAATCTTATTAAGGCCTTATTACTTATAGAGTAACAATCTACTAGATTACTATCGGTAACTATAGGATAAGGCCCAACCCGATAACTCGGTATCCTAACCGGTTATTATAGGTTATACTTAAAATCTGCTTAGAGTCTGGGAAAAACTTTCTTCATAGATCATTTCCACTTAAGACTCAAGACATGAGCTCTCGATTATAAAATTATTCTGAGAGTGAAACTTATAAAACTAATTATAAGTTCAATCACCAATTATGATTGGATTTAATAAAAATCCGACAGCATAACGGCTTATTTTCCTTAATACCCAAAATTTAAACCTGCAATAAAACCAGTTTATAGAAAGTTTTGGCACACCATAACTGCAAGATATGCCATCCATAACACATTCATTATATTAACATATAACGTATTTCGATATAATTCAACTTCACTTAATTAACTTGAATATCAAATATATATATATATATATTTATATATATATATTTTGATATTTAATTCAAAGCATATAAATAGGCATGTAATCTTATCAATCCAATAAATGACTTAAAGTAGTCAAGATTACTACCGAGATCGTTCGACGACGTTCGGGTGAGTAAAACGATTCCTGGTCGGCGTTCCAAACACCTTTTAATTTCGAGCGACTGAACTTTTAATCGCCATTCTTAACCTTCGAGATTTCATATCGCAAATCTGAGGTTGTAAACATGTCCGGAACATCGAAAATAGGTCGGAAAGGCGATCTTCCAAAATTCGGCGACAGTTGACCAGCGTTGACCGGCATTGACCAGCTTTGACCGGCGTTGACCGACTTTGACCGGCGTTGACCGGCGTTGACCGTCGTTGACCGGCAGCAAACGGAACAAAGATGGGCACCGCTTCGAAGATCTCGACGAGAGGAACCCATTTCTGGTGTCCACTTCTTCAAACGACGTTCGGTTTTCTCAAAAAATGCAAGAAAACGTACTTGAAGGTGGCGGTGGATCGGAAAATTTCCGGCAACAATCGGAGTAGTGATGGACTGGGCTTTGTTCCTCTCGACGAGTGGAACTCAACGAAACCAACGGCTCGCAAAATAGAGCTCGGATTACACCGGAATCTTACTTGGAAGTTTATGGTACCAAAACTTTCCTAGCATTTTTCCGGCGAACGGCGGCGAGTGACGCGGCCAAACTCCGACTATTGGACACTCGGGTGATGGGCTGCAAGGGTCACCGGCGCGTGTGCAAGGTGGCTGACCGGAGTTGGGACTCCTTGTGATGGCAGCCGTGCGACATAGAGCAGAAGAGAAAGAAAAAGAATGAAAATGAAGAGAGAAGGAGAGAGAGAGACCGAAGAGAAAGAGAGAGAGAAGCCAAAGAATGGGCTGATAATTATTCCCCCTTTTTTTTTTCTTCTCTGTACGTGGACTGACCACACTACACATACATATATAATTCTTTTTCTTTTCTTTTTCTTTTTCTTTTCTTTTTTTTTTTTTATACGTGAAGTGTGGCCTGACCACACACTTTATATATATATATATATATATATTGTTTCTTTTATTCTCCTTATGATCCATTCCGATTTTGAAAAAGTTTTCTTCACGAAAGTTGTAGCTCTCGAAAAATGTTAAAACTTTCATGTTTTGCAAAAATTCCAATTCGGCTTAGATTCGTCCCAGTTTTTGTTTGAAACTGGCTGACCCCGAAAAACTGAGTGAAAACTGGGTCTGGGGATCAGCCACGGGTTTTGGGGTAAACGGAGGTCATTGGGACCTCATTTTGGAAATCCGTCCGTGTCACCCTCTAGGAAAAATCGTTCTCTACAACTTTTATGTTTTACGTTTTTCTCAATTCGGCCTCCAAAGGCCTCAAATTCCACTTTTTACAAAACTGGGCAGTTCACATCCGAACTGGCAGTTTTGTTCTTATTTTCATTTTACGTCCTATTTCGCTCAAACTACCCCAACCGAGCTTGTGGGAGCTTAGATAGCAAGCATGCAGCGTATTCTAACGTCCCACGTGAACAAACATGCAACTCAAACGCGCCCAAGCAAAACAAAAGTCAACTTGGTCAAAGTTGACCCGAAGAAAATCATAAATTTCTATTTTGTCCTTTTTTCCTCAAAAGGCCCCGTTCTTGACAAAATAACCTATTATGGTAAGTACAACTCTTATTATTGAGTCTCGTAGCTAATTAAACGAGAACTCAAATATATTCCGATATTTAACTCAGATCATGAGCTTTATATCGACATATATGGTTCAGACTTAAATTTTCCTTATATATGAGGAAATCATAAGTTCATCGAAATTTCGGGTTCTTACAAGCCTTACAAATAATGATCCACTCAAAGATTCCTGAATCGTAACTTAGGTTCACGCATAGCTTCTTGGCTCACATTAAGCGATATGGGTCAAGTCCAAGCACGGTCACATTTTGTGTATCAACAGTTATTTATTTCAAATATGTAGATAATTATTATGCACTAGTTTTTATTTTAATTGTTAAACTAAGTAATTATACTATTTCTAAATAATATTTATTTTAATTGTTAAAGTAAATATACCTGGCTACAAATTACATTAATTATCTTGGTAGCCCAAGTGTTGGACTCTCATCAGAGGAAATTACTAGAAATAATAAAAGAACAACTTGTGGCGCTCGGGTACAAGCAAGTGCACTGACTCCATATATAGGCATAGGAAATGGGTGAGGACGTTTTCCACTTTGCACACGCAACCCTAGTGTGCAAATAGACCCTTAAAAATGTCTACTCGGGTACAATTATATTGAATGTATGATAGTAATAATAGCAATAGGAATCGTATTCTGGATGTTTTGAAAATATATATATATATATATATATAAACCTTATCTGTTACTTTTTTAAGAGAATAAAAAAATATATATATAAATATATATAATTAAGAAAATACCCTCCAAAATGTTTAAATCTCCCATCAATAAGAACTTTGATCCGGCCTGTCTTTTGGGTGAAGATGATTTACTAATATATATATATATATATATACACACACACACACACACATACCAAATGCCTCACTAAATTTCATGTGCTTAAAGTTGATTGAAGCCTCAACAGCACCACCATTTTTTTTTTTTTTTTTTGGGAGACAGATACAAGTATTATTGTGGTATTGATTATGGAACCATCTTCTTTACATTCTTTTTTTTTTTTTTTTTTTTAAGTTGTGACATGTTTTGTAGGTGAATTGTCCTTATAATTGGTCTTTCAACATTTATAAATAGCTTAATAAGATTTTAATTCCAATAATACAAAAAAGTGAGTTTGATAGGAAAAAAGAAAGAAATTTTTTAAAAAGAGAAATCTTTATATCTCGCAAAAAAATGTTTAAAAACCACAAAATCCCACAAAAAAAACATAAAATCATGGGTAAAAAAAAAGGGACTTGACTGTAGATCTAAAAAAGCGATAGTCCTTGCACTCCACCTTCTCTTGGCGGTGACCTTGCAAGGGAGATCTGACGTAGAAAGTATTAACAAGAGAGAGCCAAATCCATTTCCGATCAAGGCAAAATCGTTGACAATCTAAAATAAAACTGCAATTCTCTATTCTGCTCTTCCAAAACGTGCCTCTAATTAAAGATTTGTTTGTTAGCATATTAAACTACTCCAAACTAAACTAAACTTAACGACAAAAATGACATGAAGTATAACATAAAGGAACAATAAAAGGAATGCACACATCACAACCTTTTGCTTCAAGATACACGATCGTCCAGAAGAAAAGATGAATGTAGTATTACATTCGTCCTTATATATATATATATATATAATATATGTATATATCTAAAAGAGTATTGACAAGTATAGTTAAGTTTAAAAAAAAAAAAAAAGTAATAACAGCCAAAAATAATAGTAATTATATCTACCTTGCGTGTGACTAGTCCGCCACGTGACGTGTGGTTTGATGGCTTAAAAGAAAGGTTGAATGCATTACTAAAAATGCATTCATCGTCAAAACATAGATAGATGGATAGATAGAGTATAGAAAATTGATCCATTTTGTTTGTTTGTTTGTTTTTTTTTTTTGCTTTTGTTTTTTTTTTTTTTTTTTTTTGGGTTGAATTATAAATTAGCTTTTGGTCTCTCATTCAATTTAATATATCTTTGGAGCAGTGATGAAGCAGTGAATTTTTTTTTCTGGGGGCTTATAAATACGACAACAATTTAATGAACGTCAACAAATTATAATGTACTAACCAGTCCCCAAAAAAAAAAAAAAAAAAAAAAAAAGAAGTTCTAGAATGTCCCTTGTCGGCTTTCATGTACTGAAAATGTTCTATAATAACCTCATTATTATCAAGGCTATTGAAGTTCATTTTGGGCACTTCGGCTAATTTTGGGTTGTTTGAACTACAAGAATTTGAACTTTCAGTGACCAGACTTTCCGCGACCAAAAAAAATTTGGTCCTTGAAGAGTAGTTTCGGCGACCAAATTTTGGTCCCCGAAAGTCAGAGCCTTCAACGACCAAATTTTGGTCTTCATAGGTGACATTTAGAGACCAAATTATTTGGTGGCCGAAAAGCATTTTCGGGGACCAAATTTTGGTTCCCGTAAGTCACCTTCTGAGACCAAATTAATTTGGTCTCTAAAAATTGCTTCCCAACATACCAAACCGCCACCAAATTTCATTTGGTGGCGGAAGAAGACCTATGGAGACCAAATTTTTTGGTCTCTGTAGGTCCTGATTAGTGCTTCCAAACATAAAGGAGACCTATGGAGACCAAATTTTTGGTCTCTGTAGGTCCTGATATGTTCTTCCATATATAAAGGAGACCTACGGAGACCAAATTTTTTGGTTAATTTGGTCTCTGTAGGTCTCCATATGCATTGACCTACTGAGACCAAATTTTTTTGGTCTCTGTAGGTCCTGATATGTTCTTTCGTTTACAAAGGAGACCTACGGAGACCAAAGGGCTCTATATGCATTGACCTGCAGAGACCAAATTTTTTGGTCTCTGTAGGTCCTGATATGTTCTTCCAAACATAAAGGAGACCTACGGAGACCAAATATTTTGGTCTCCGTAGGGCTTCATTTGCATTGACCTACAGAGACCAAATTTTTTGGTCTCTGTAGGTCCTGATATGTTCACCAAGACCTACGGAGATCAAATATTTTGATCTCCGTAGGGCTCTATATGCATTGACCTACATAGACCAAATATTTTGGTCTCTATAGGTCCTGATATGTTCTTCCAAGCATAAAGGAGACCTATGGAGACCGAATTTTTTGGTCTCCATAGGACTCAATATGCATTGACCTACAAAGACCAAATTTTTTGATCTCCGTAGATCCTGATATGTTCTTCCGTTTACAAAGGAGACCTATGGAGACCAAATATTTTGGTCTCCGTAGGGCTCCATATGCATTGACCTACAGAGACCAAATTTTTTGGTCTCTGTAGGTCTTGATATGTTCTTCCAAACATAAAGGAGACCTACGGAGACCAAATATTTTGGTCTCCGTAGGGCTCCATTTGCATTGACCTACAGAGACCAAATTTTTTGGTCTCTGTAGGTCCTGATATGTTCTTCCATACATAAAGGAGACCTACAGAGACCAAATTTTTTGGTGTCTGTAAGTCTCCATATGCATTGACCTATAGAGACCAATTTTTTGGTCTCTGTAGGTCCTGATATATTCTTCCAAACATAAAGGAGACCTACGGAGACCAAATTTTTTGGTCTCCGTAGGGCTCCATATGCATTGACCTACAAAAACCAACTATTTTGGTCTTTGTAGGTCCGATATGTTCTTCCATTTACAAAGGAGACTTACAGGGACCAAAAAATACCAAATTTTTTGGTCTCCGTGGGTCTCCATATGCATTGACCTACAGATACCAAATTTTTTGGTCCCCGTAAGTCTCATTTAGGGACCAAATTAATTTGGTCCCTGATATATCAGTGCTCTCGCACATACCAAACCGCCACCAAATTGCATTGATGGCGGCAGGGAACCTATGGAGACCAAATTTTTTGGTTCCCATAAGTCTCCTTCCAAATTTAAAATATCATAAATTATAATATCAATAATAAAATAATATCATCTCTCCTAATTAATAATCAAAAAAATATTATTTAGATTTTTATAAATAAATATTTCAATAAGATCATTTGCTATCAAATTTTGGAGGCAAAAGATATAATCAATTCTCAGTCTCTAACAACACAGCTCCACGAAAAATAAAGTGTTTATTCTCAGTCTCTTACTCTCTCACTTCCCCAATATTGTCAAATTCTATGAGTTATCTTTTACTATTTCAAATATGAATAGGATTAGGATTAGGATTAGAAATACTATGTAACGACCCCTCACGGACCGTTACAGTTGACTTCGTTTAATCATTTATTTCTTATAAATTACGGAAAATATTAAGCTTGAAATAAAAATATTTACATAATGGAAAACTTTACTTAGATAATTTTAGAAAACTCTAGAATTTTTTTTTTTTTTTTTTCAACTTCATAATTAATATATATAAATATATATAATTTTTTCTAAAACCCAATTATTGAAATAATGTTTAAGTCCATATGAAACATCCAATTAAATAATAATAAACTATAGTCTTAAAACTTTATTGAATTTAAAAATGTCCATCTCATGATCGTTCCTCCCGTTTTCCTATCATATATCGTCCCGCCATCCGCTCCAAGCTCCTCCAGCACTACATCTTACCCTTTCCTTTATCTGCAACATGAATTAACTTATATAAGCAAGGGCTTAGTAAGACACTTAAATCTCACAAAAATAACATTTTTCTTTTATCATCATAAATATAAACATCGTTTAAAAACTTTTTACTTTTAAAACCGTCATATATTGGGCCCGGCGTTGTACCATCATAGCGCGCTAGTCACGGAAGGGTTGGGGTAGCAAATCCCAAACCAACGGTGACAAAAGTCCGCTCACCGGACAACATCATCATCAAGGGTGTACAACGCCATTTTAAAACATAAAAATACATGTACATACCATATATATACTTTTCATCAAAATGTTTCATCAAAACGTCATCATAGGAGAAGTATTATTTAAGAACATCATAACATCATCATCAACATCAAAATATATACTTCTCAAATCTTTATTTCATGTTGCAGGTGAGAGTGTACTTACTTAAACGCCTTACTCAACCTTTTTGAATTTTTCGATGGTGACGCGCGATTGAGGTCTCGGGTGCTCGTCTTTAGAACCATTCATGCCATGAATAATAAATATAATAAAATCAACAAAAGCTCAAAATAATTCATCAAACACATCCATCAGATCATAGCAGCACCTACAAGGCCTATTTCATCATTTAATTACATCAAAACACAAAAATTGAACAATTTCATGAAATTTCAATTTTTGTTAGAATCTGCCAGTCAGACCTTTGTCCCTTCAAAAACTCATAAAAATTTATACAGAGCTCCAAATGATCTGAAAATAATTTTAAATGAAAGTAGACATCTAGATCTTTCTGATGGTACCTAATTTGAAATAAATGAAGACCATTTGGACCCTCAAAAATAGTTTTGAAATTGATTTCTAAACTTTTTCTGAAGCTGGCAGCCGGACCTTTACCGGTTTGAAAAATCACAAAAATTTACAGATATCTCCAAATGATATAAAACTGATTCCAAATGAAAATAGACATCTATAGCTTTCTAACAATATCAAATTTGTTAAAAACGGAGAGCGTTTGCATTCCCATATACAGTTTTGAAATCTGATCATTCAAATTTTACCGAAGTTGGCAGTCCGACCTCTGCCTATTTGAAAAATCATAAAAATTCACAAATAATTCCAAAAGATATGAAACTGATTTCAAACGAAAATAAACATCTAGGGCTTTCCAACAATATCAAATTTATTAAAAACGGAGACCGTTTAGATTCCCAAAATCAGTTTTGAATTCTGATCATTAAAATTTTACCGAACTTGGCAGTCCGACCTCTGCCTATTTGAAAAATCATAAAATTTCACAAATAACTCCAAAAAATATGAAACTGATTTCAAATGAAAATAGACATCTAGGGCTTTCCAACAATATCAAATTTATTAAAAATGGAGTCCATTTGCACCCTTAAAAACCGTTTGGAATTCTTACCTTAGAATCTGGAAATTCCAGTAGCAATGTCAAATCCGAAAATAAATAGAAATATATATATATAAATTATCATCACAATATTTTTATAATTCATACACACACGAAAACAGCCCTAAGACATATTTCTAACATATGAAATTATCCAATCCCCATACCAAAATAAATAATAAAGTCATCATCATCAAACAATATGATACATACCTTGAAATCCTTTGATTTTCGGCTTGGAAGAATTTGGAGGTTTGGCGGATTCCCTGTTTTTTTTTTTTTTTTTTTTTTTTTTTGTGTGTGAGAGAGGGGCAGAGAGAGCAGACAAAGAGAATGGGAAAGAAGGAAAATGGAGGCAAGGGAAATGAGAGAGAGAGAGAGAGAGTTTTGAAAATTATAAAAGCAATTTATGAGTAATTTAATCCCAAATAAATTTTGGAATTAATTGAGGTTGAATTATTTGGTTTAATTGTCTCTTAATTGCTGTGGAATGGCTGTCATTAGGGTGTGAAAACGTGTGGGAGGAAAAGGAAACAACTAGGTTCACCTCTAGAATTTTCGCACTTACAATCACACATGGTAAACTGGTTGGTGACTAGCAGGTATCCGGATAGTAAACTGGTCATAACTTCTTACTCCAATATCGGATTTGCACAAATGAGTAGGCGTTGGAAAGCTTATGAAAAGCTCTATAAGTTTATTTAAATTACAATATAATTTTCGACATTCAAAGATTCATAATTGAGTTGGAAATTAACATCATATAAAACATGCCTTTTTCGGATAACATACTTTCCCTTCTTTTTTTTTTTAAACATTAACATCATCACAAATACTACATACCATATATATATATATATATATATATATATATATATATAAACCATCACACAAAATTATCAAGTCATCATAAAAAAATTCATCAATTTGGCATGAACTTGTTCTAGCACATCGAGTCCTCGTCGCGTCACCTGTGAAAAATAACTCAACATAACATTAGAATTAAGAAATTGCTATCTTATCACATTATCTATATTAATTCTAATGTTAATTTTCTAACGTTAAAGTTAGATAGCATTTGTGGCGTTACAATCCCTCTTACCTTATAAAAGTTTCGTCCTCGAAACTTAGAATAATTCCGGATAATTCGTTCTCATAACGTCTTCTCGCTCCCATGTAGCTTCCTCTATCTTGTGATTACGCCAAAGAACTTTTACTAAGGGAATCTCTTTGTTTCTCAAGGTCTTCGTCTTTCGATCAAGAATCTCAACCGGTTTCTCTTCGTAACTCATATCCTCTTGAATCTGAATCGATTGCGGTTGGATGACGTGAGATGGATCCGGTACATACTTCTTCAACATCGAGACATGAAATACATTGTGGATGGATGTCATCTCCTGCGGTAAATCTAACTTGTAAGCCACATTGCCGATACGCTCAATCACCATATATGGTCCCACATACCTGGGACTAAGCTTGCCTTTCTTCCCAAATCGCATCACACCCTTCATCGGGGCGACCTTGATAAACACCAAGTCTCCAACCTCAAACTCTAAAGGCCTTCGACGCACATCCGCATAGCTTTTCTGCCTACTTTGAGCTGTGGCAATCCGTTGCTGAATCACCTTCAATGCTTCGGTCGTCTTATTGAAGAAGTCAGTTTTCTCCTTAAGTTCCGACTCCGCTAGCTTCTTCTCCCCAGCCTCATGCCAATAAATTGGGGACCTACAACGTCTTCCGTAAAGTGCCTCATAGGGAGCCATCCCAATCGTCGCTTGATAACTATTGTTATAAGCGAACTCAGCCAACGGTAAAAACTTACACCAACTCCCTTTGAAGTCCAAGACACAAGCTCGAAGCATATCCTCAAGTGTTTGATTAGTCCTCTCCGTCTGACCGTCTGTTTGCGGATGAAAAGCTGTGCTAAATTTCAACTTCGTACCCATAGCCGCTTGAACGCTCTTCCAGAAATGAGAGGTGAACCTACTATCTCGATCCGAAATAATAGATCTGGGAACACCATGAAGCCTCACGACCTCCTTCACATATAATTCTGCCAACTGTTCCATCGAGAACGTCAATCGTATAGGAAGAAAATGTGCTGACTTGGTCAATCTGTCAATGACCACCCATATAGCATCATATCCATTCGTAGTCCTTGGCAATCCAGTAATAAAGTCCATCGCAATGTCTTCCCATTTCCATTCCGGTATCTGAATTGACTGGAGTACCCCTCCTGGCCTTTGGTGCTCAGCCTTAACTTGTTGGCACGTCAAACAATGCTTCACATAGTGTGCTACATCCTTCTTCATTCCGAACCACCAGAAACTATTCTTAAGATCCATGTACATTTTGGTTGCACCAGGATGAAGCGTATACGGGGTATTGTGCGCCTCTTCAAGAATCTTTTTCCTTAGCTCATCGTCTTTAGGATCACATAACCGTTCCTTAAGCTTTAGCACTCCATCATCAGACACACTAAATCCTTCACACTTCCCTTCGAGCATTTCCTTTTTAATTCTCACAAGGCTTGGATCAAGGTCTTGTTTGCTCCGAATGTCATCTAAAATAGTTGGAGACAAGGTCATTGCAGAAAGTTGTCCAACTATTAATTCCAACCCAAAATCAAAAACCTCCTTTTGAAGAGGCTTGGACATCGCATTCAAGGACATTAACGTGGCTGGGGTCTTCCGACTCAATGCATCAGCTACCCTATTTGCCTTCCCCGGGTGGTATAGGATTTCACAGTCGTAATCCTTTACTAGCTCAAGCCACCTCCTTTGCCTCATATTCAAATCTTTCTGCGTGAAGAAGTACTTCAAACTTTGGTGGTCGGTGAATATTTGGCATCGGACTCCATACAAATAATGCCTCCATATTTTCAATGCAAAAACAACAGCAGCCAACTCTAGGTCATGGGTGGGATAGTTCTTCTCATAGTCCTTCAATTGCCTTGAAGCATAGGCAATTACCTTCCCATTCTGCATCAAGACTGCACCAAGTCCCATTTTAGAAGCATCACTGTAAATTACGAACCCTTCATCCCCATCCGGAATCGTCAAGATTGGAGCACTTGTGAGTCGTCTCTTCAGGTCTTGAAAGCTCTTTTCGCAGTCCTCTGTCCATTCGAACTTCTTTCCTTTTCGAGTAAGTGTCGTAAGCGGCATAGCAAGTTTTGAGAAATTAGCTACAAATTTCCTGTAATATCCCGCTAAACCAAGGAAACTTCTGATCTCACTTGCGTTGGTTGGTCTCTTCCAATTACTAACGGCCTCAACCTTCGCGGGATCCACCATTACGCCATCTTTAGAAATCACATGACCAAGGAATGCCACACGATCCAACCAAAACTCGCACTTAGAGAATTTGGCATACAACTGGTGTTGTTTCAATGTCTGCAAAACTGTCCTTATATGCTTCTCATGTTGGTCTCGAGTCTTTGAATAAATGAGAATGTCATCGATAAAGACTATCACAAACTTATCCAGAAACTCCTTAAACACTCTATTCATCAGGTCCATGAAAGCAGCAGGGGCATTGGTCAACCCAAATGGCATGACCACAAACTCATAATGGCCGTATCGAGTTCTGAAGGCTGACTTGGGGACATCTCCTTCCTTGATCTTCAGTTGGTGGTATCCGGATCGTAGATCAATCTTCGAAAACACAGTCGCACCTTGTAGTTGGTCGAACAAATCATCAATTCTTGGCAGTGGGTACTTGTTCCTTATGGTCACCTTGTTTAGCTCTCTATAGTCGATGCAGAGTCTCATTGTCCCATCCTTCTTCTTCACAAATAAAACTGGAGCTCCCCACGGTGAATGACTAGGGCGAATAAAACCCTTGTTCAACAGTTCTTGAAGTTGCTCATGCAATTCCTTCAATTCAGCAGGTGCCATACGATAAGGTGCCTTGGAGATTGGCCCAGTGCCCGGTGCTAACTCAATCTCGAACTCGATTTCTCTATCTGGCGGCAAACCTGGCAAGTCCTCTGGAAACACATCACAAAAATCTCGTACAACAGGTACATCTTCAAGTTTCAATTTATCTTCTTTCTTCTTGTCCACGATGCTGGCTAAGAAACCATTACAGCCATTGGCTAGCATTTTTCGAGCCTTCATTGCTGATAGGAACAACTTCGCCTTCTTCTTCGCATCACCAATGAATTCAAACCGATCATCTCCTTCGGGATCAAACACGACCTTACGTCTTCGGCATTCAATAGACGCGTTATACTTTCCCAAGAAATCCATACCTAAAATTAGGTCATAATCAAACATCTCGAGCACTATCAGATTACTGTAGAGCTCTCTATCAACAATTCTCATTGGCACTGCTCGTAGCCAATGAGTAGACATCATCACTTCCCCAGAGGGTAGTGTCGTAGTGAATCCCTGATTCAAGATATCCTGATCTATACCTAGCCTTTTAGCAAAAGTAGAAGACACAAAGGAGTGTGAGGCTCCTGTGTCGAAAAGAACATTAGCATACTGATTATTGACAAGTATCTGACCTGTGACAACAGTAGAAGTCTCAGCAGCTGCTTCTTCTTTGGTCATGGTGAAAATTCTGGCATTGGTGGTAAGTGGAGAAGCCTCGAGTCGTCCCTGGGAAATATGAGGTCCATCAAGAGCAACCTGCATACTGTGGAGCTGAACTGGTGGGTTTCTCTGTTGTCTTTGCTGGAAGGGCTGGTAAGTCTTGTTCGGACAATCCTTGGAAAGATGACCCTCGCGTCCACAACCATAACATAGATTTGTGCCCATACGGCACTCCCCCAAATGTAGCTTTCCACACTTAGAACAAGGTGGAATGTTCCTAGCTTGCTTAGCTGGTTGGCCCCCTCCTTGACGGTTGTTGTGGTTCCTCTGATTGGAAAAGTTCCCCTTCCTCTTGTTATTGTTCCACTGACCTCCTTGTGACTTGCCTTGATTTCCGAAGTTTCCACGGTTTTGATTGTTGTTGTTGTTTTTAGGGACTTCGTTCTGACGAGGCTGGCTTTCCTTTTGCTTATTCAAATGATATTCCGCACGAAGGGCACACTTGACACATTCAGCTGTGGTGGTTGGTGGAGCAGTTCCGCTATCAACAATCACTGCAATCTCGGGTTTCAGCATCCCGATCATTCTCCTCAACCGTTCTTGTTCATTTGGCACCATGTGGGGACAAAGGCGTGCTAGTTGGTTGAACCGCTTAACAGCTTCTGTCACCGATAGATTTCCTTGACGAAAGTTATTAAACTCGTCATAGTGTTCCCTGGTCACAGACATGTTGAAATATTGCTCGTTAAATTCTTGGACAAAGTCTTCCCATGTCATCTGACTTATGTCCCTGCTCAGCTCTATTCCTTCCCACCAGATTCTAGCATCATCCATCAAACAATAGGAAGCACACTTCACTTTCTCATTATCGGTTAAATCCATGAAATTAAGCACTAACTCGATCGACTTCAACCATCCTTGAGCTACCAAAGGGTCAGTTGAACCATTGAATTCCTTAGGCTTCATTCTCTTGAATCGCAGATACAGGGGCTCATGATTTGTTGCTGCTTGAACTCCTCTATTTTGCACTGGCTGTGCAGCCGGTGGATCAATGGGGACTTCCACTCTATTGGCATTAGCTTGCAAGTTGTTAATGAGAGCCTGTTGTTCCTGAACTTGCCTCTGAAGTTGAGCCACAATTTCTACTAAATTAGGCTCTGCCACCGCTTCATTTTCAACTTGTCCACGACCCCTTCGTTGGTCTTGACGCAACTGTGCCATAACTTCTGCCAAGTTAGGTTCCGCAGCAACCTCATCTTCGACATGCCCTCGGCCATTACCACGTCCTCGAACTGCACGTCCTCGTCCGCGTACCATCTTATGTTAGTCGCCTGTTAGTAGCAAAATTGTCAATAAGAGATTTTTTTTTTTTTTTTTTTTTTTTATCGAGTCAGGATTCAAACTTTCCATAAATAGAACATCACCTCACAACTCTTACATTTCTATTTAAGGAAACTAGTTAATTACTTACTTGAAGAAGTTTGAAGTGGATACGTGGCGATGCATGATAGGAAATAGGAAACCTCTCTGATACCATATCTGTAACGACCCCTCACGGACCGTTACAGTTGACTTCGTTTAATCATTTATTTCTTATAAATTGCGGAAAATATTAAGCTTGAAATAAAAATATTTACATAATGGAAAACTTTACTTAGATAATTTTAGAAAACTCTAGAATTTTTTTTTTTTTTTTTTCAACTTCATAATTAATATATATAAATATATATAATTTTTTCTAAAACCCAATTATTGAAATAATGTTTAAGTCCATATGAAACATCCAATTAAATAATAATAAACTATAGTCTTAAAACTTTATTGAATTTAAAAATGTCCATCTCATGATCGTTCCTCCCGTTTTCCTATCATATATCGTCCCGCCATCCGCTCCAAGCTCCTCCAGCACTACATCTTACCCTTTCCTTTATCTGCAACATGAATTAACTTATATAAGCAAGGGCTTAGTAAGACACTTAAATCTCACAAAAATAACATTTTTCTTTTATCATCATAAATATAAACATCGTTTAAAAACTTTTTACTTTTAAAACCGTCATATATTGGGCCCGGCGTTTAACATCATAGCGCGCTAGTCACGGAAGGGTTGGGGTAGCAAATCCCAAACCAACGGTGACAAAAGTCCGCTCACCGGACAACATCATCATCAAGGGTGTACAACGCCATTTTAAAACATAAAAATACATGTACATACCATATATATACTTTTCATCAAAATGTTTCATCAAAACGTCATCATAGGAGAAGTATTATTTAAGAACATCATAACATCATCATCAACATCAAAATATATACTTCTCAAATCTTTATTTCATGTTGCAGGTGAGAGTGTACTTACTTAAACGCCTTACTCAACCTTTTTGAATTTTTCGATGGTGACGCGCGATTGAGGTCTCGGGTGCTCGTCTTTAGAACCATTCATGCCATGAATAATAAATATAATAAAATCAACAAAAGCTCAAAATAATTCATCAAACACATCCATCAGATCATAGCAGCACCTACAAGGCCTATTTCATCATTTAATTACATCAAAACACAAAAATTGAACAATTTCATGAAATTTCAATTTTTGTTAGAATCTGCCAGTCAGACCTTTGTCCCTTCAAAAACTCATAAAAATTTATACAGAGCTCCAAATGATCTGAAAATAATTTTAAATGAAAGTAGACATCTAGATCTTTCTGATGGTACCTAATTTGAAATAAATGAAGACCATTTGGACCCTCAAAAATAGTTTTGAAATTGATTTCTAAACTTTTTCTGAAGCTGGCAGCCGGACCTTTACCGGTTTGAAAAATCACAAAAATTTACAGATATCTCCAAATGATATAAAACTGATTCCAAATGAAAATAGACATCTATAGCTTTCTAACAATATCAAATTTGTTAAAAACGGAGAGCGTTTGCATTCCCATATACAGTTTTGAAATCTGATCATTCAAATTTTACCGAACTTGGCAGTCCGACCTCTGCCTATTTGAAAAATCATAAAAATTCACAAATAATTCCAAAAGATATGAAACTGATTTCAAACGAAAATAAACATCTAGGGCTTTCCAACAATATCAAATTTATTAAAAACGGAGACCGTTTAGATTCCCAAAATCAGTTTTGAATTCTGATCATTAAAATTTTACCGAACTTGGCAGTCCGACCTCTGCCTATTTGAAAAATCATAAAATTTCACAAATAACTCCAAAAGATATGAAACTGATTTCAAATGAAAATAGACATCTAGGGCTTTCCAACAATATCAAATTTATTAAAAATGGAGTCCATTTGCACCCTTAAAAACCGTTTGGAATTCTTACCTTAGAATCTGGAAATTCCAGTAGCAATGTCAAATCCGAAAATAAATAGAAATATATATATATAAATTATCATCACAATATTTTTATAATTCATACACACACGAAAACAGCCCTAAGACATATTTCTAACATATGAAATTATCCAATCCCCATACCAAAATAAATAATAAAGTCATCATCATCAAACAATATGATACATACCTTGAAATCCTTTGATTTTCGGCTTGGAAGAATTTGGAGGTTTGGCGGATTCCCTCTTTTTTTTTTTTTTTTTTTTTTTTTTTTTTTTTTTGTGTGTGAGAGAGGGGCAGAGAGAGCAGACAAAGAGAATGGGAAAGAAGGAAAATGGAGGCAAGGGAAATGAGAGAGAGAGAGAGAGAGTTTTGAAAATTATAAAAGCAATTTATGAGTAATTTAATCCCAAATAAATTTTGGAATTAATTGAGGTTGAATTATTTGGTTTAATTGTCTCTTAATTGCTGTGGAATGGCTGTCATTAGGGTGTGAAAACGTGTGGGAGGAAAAGGAAACAACTAGGTTCACCTCTAGAATTTTCGCACTTACAATCACACATGGTAAACTGGTTGGTGACTAGCAGGTATCCGGATAGTAAACTGGTCATAACTTCTTACTCCAATATCGGATTTGCACAAATGAGTAGGCGTTGGAAAGCTTATGAAAAGCTCTATAAGTTTATTTAAATTACAATATAATTTTCGACATTCAAAGATTCATAATTGAGTTGGAAATTAACATCATATAAAACATGCCTTTTTCGGATAACATACTTTCCCTTCTTTTTTTTTTAAACATTAACATCATCACAAATACTACATACCATATATATATATATATATATATATATAAACCATCACACAAAATTATCAAGTCATCATAAAAAAATTCATCAATTTGGCATGAACTTGTTCTAGCACATCGAGTCCTCGTCGCGTCACCTGTGAAAAATAACTCAACATAACATTAGAATTAAGAAATTGCTATCTTATCACATTATCTATATTAATTCTAATGTTAATTTTCTAACGTTAAAGTTAGATAGCATTTGTGGCGTTACATACTATTTAAATGCTTCTTTGTTATTTTGTAGAGGAGTTTTTTTGGTGATTATTAATAAAATCCCTTTGAGAGTTTTCTCAATAAAGTTACATGATTTTTGGTATTCTAGTAAAAATCAACGAATCTAACATAACTTATCTTGTATATTTTCAGGTATTCTTCAAGGGGGTATTTGGTTAGAGGTAATCAAATGCAATCAAATACTTGGGAATCTTTTTAAAGTTATCAGATATCTAGATATATTAAATTATTGTATTTGTTTTTATATAAATATTTTAATAAGATTCTGGGGAATGTTATATTATTGTTTTTGATTGTGCATAGGAATTTTTTAAACTTTTAATAGAAAGTCAAAATCATCGTTAACTAAATTAATACATACTTTAATATGATTTAATTATATATATAAATACAATAACATAACAAAATAATTAAAAAATTTCGATGGTTACCCAACAATAACACAACACAAGTAAATACATTAATCTAAGAAGCTAAGAAAATTAATAATCTATTAAGCTTTGTAAATAAATTACCCAGTTTGGTTAATTATAATGCAAATACAATGGAAGAAGAAGAATTGCAGAGTTTAAAAAAAAAATGCAAAGTTACAATCGACAAAGAAAAGGAAGAAACCCAGAAAAAAAAAAAAAAAAAAAAAAAAAGAGCAAAGCTACGACAAAATGGAAGAAGAAGAATTGATGGAGTTGGAAAAAGATGCTCACGTTTGAGGTTGGAAGAGAAATGTTAGGTTTTGATATATATATATATATATATATATATATTTAAATTCGAAAGGATAGGTTTTTAATGTTTAAATATAAAATTTAAAAGGATAGTTGTGTCTAAATTATGTAAATTTTAATATTACCGTAATATTCAGATAAGGGGTAATTTGAAACCTAAGGGAAAAGGTGGGTTTTAGATTCCCAGATATCTTAAAATAAGATAACCTCATAACAAACATGATAATCTTAAGATTCCTATTTTTTTATAAAAGATTACCTCATACCAAACACTCCCAGAATCAACGAATTTGTGTGTTTTTATATGCTTCTACCATTACAGGAAAGATTTTGTTGGGAAGGAAAAAAAAAAAAAAGACTATTTAGTAGATTACAAATAATTGATTTCTTTTTCTAAAATGAGTAATTAAAAATATATATAGATTAGAAAAACGAGTTTAAACTATAAAAAAATAAAATAAGAAAAAAAAAGTAAAATTTTGTTAGGCAGGAAAAAAATGAAGATTCAGTATATAACAAATGATTAGTTTATTTTTCTAAAATGTGTAATTAATTTTCTAAAAAAGCTTGTTTAGGAAACCAATATAGCATGATAACATTAGAAGAAATTAAAAAACTATTTTGTAGCTTCGTCAAGGAAAAAAAAAAACCTACTGGAGGTTTCTAGAAATTATTTGGTCATTATAAATTTTAAAAATGTATAAAGAAAGCATAGAAAAAGAGAGCCAAAATATTGGAGAGTTTTATTTTCCCTCCAAATTTTATTTTCGGAGTGTCCCTCCAAAAATAAGAAGGAATGAAGCAAATTCAATACGATCGAATACAATTTTGAAGTCCGCAAGGACGCCACGCTCAGTCTCAGTCTCTCTCTCTCTGTCTCTCTCTCTAAAACGTTTCTCCTCTTTCTCTCTCTTGTCTCTATGATACAGCGAGGTTACAGGGCCGTGTCCTCACAGAGAAAAAATGAAACTGACGGAGAAATCGAAGAGTTGGTTGTTTTGTTTTGTATTCTGAACAGTTTGGATTGAGCGAAAAAAATCTCCTTGGTTTTCTTAGATAGTAATGAAGTTTTTTCTTCTACTCTCCGGTGAGTCCTCACTTAATATTGATTTTTTCTTTTCCTATTTTGGGTCTTCCTTTTAAATTTGGGTTACTTTTTTAGGCTTGGATCGTTTGATTTGCGCGGGTTTCGGGTCCGATCGAGTAGGTCTTAGCATTTACTTTTTGCATTTATTTGAGCTCTGTTTGTGTTCTAGTCTGGTGAAGTTTTTTTTTTTTTTTTCAATGGGTTCTCTCTAGAATTGTTTTATGGTTTTTTTTTTTTAATCCTTTTGGTGTGTAATTTTTGCTTAAAGTTGTATTGAATTTCGTTTGAATTTCTTGAAAAGATTTTGTTTTGTTACGGAATTCTAATAATTGTTGAATATTTTGTCAGGGTTTTTTGGTTGATAAGAGAGAGATCCGATTTGTTGATTGTTTAAGCCTTTTTGTGTTCAATGGTTGAGGTCAGAGTGGATCTGAGACTTGGTATGTTCAGCAGAGATTCATGTGGAATCTGGTCGAAGATTGCTTCTTTAGCGGAGTTATTGAGGCTCTAGAATGCTCAGAATCAAAACTTGTTGTCGGTTTTCCGCTTTTTTCGGTTTTTGGTTTGTATTTGGTAATCTACACAACATGCTCAGGCACAAGAAGAAGAAGAAGAAGAAGAATGTGGAAGCTGAAGATCGCGGAAGGAGGGAATCCATGGCTGCGCACTCTAAACAACCACGTCGGCCGCCAGGTCTGGGAGTTCGATCCCGACCTGGGATCTCCCGAAGACCTCACTCAAATCGAAGGTCTCTATGTATATATCTCTATATTTTTACACGTTTTTTCCTCCTAGAGTAAATTTGTGCACTACAGAGGCCTGAAATCTTGTTAATACATAATGTAATTGCAGAACAAAGATGGTGGTTGGGGTTTTCCCATTGAAGGGCCAAGCACCATGTTTGGTTTGGTTCTATCTTACGTTACTTTAAGATTGCTTGGTGAAGAAGCTAACGATGGACAAGGGGCAATGGAGGGAGGGCGTAGGTGGATTCTGGACCATGGTGGTGCTACTGCCATTACATCGTGGGGGAAAATGTGGTTATCAGTTGAGAGCTTAACCTTTACTATGTTGGCTTTAATATTTAGTTTGCTAAACATTGAGTCCTAACAGTGTTTTTAATTTCCGTGTGCTCTAGCTTTTTGTTTAATTTGCGATGCTTATGTTGATAGGTACTTGGTGTGTTCGAATGGTCTGGCAATAATCCCCTACCTCCTGAGATATGTCTTCTTCCTTACATCCTTCCTATTCATCCAGGTTCTTTCTCTTCTTATGACTGGGTTCTATCTTTCATCGGTTCTGCAAATTTCTCTTATTAATGACATATACTCATTTGATTCAGTAAAAGTTTCTTATTTAGTTATATGAAAATGATTTCAAAAACCATAGACACGTTGATGGATATAACTTCAAAAAATTGAATATGTGATACCGCTTGCATTTTAAGGCCTATCCCTGACAATTTGATTGATGTCAGTGCTCAAATTCAATGAACTGTTATGTAATTTCAATGCGTAAATTTTTCTTGGTTGCAATCTCATTCAGCCTTTTACCCATTCTTTCTGCACAGCCTAATATAGCTTGTACCATCAAGGAGGATTTAAGGCCCATTTATCTCATCTAATATGCTTGTTGTTCAATTTGGCATTTTTTTTTTTTTTTTTTTTCCATTTTTGAAGTAACGTTTATAATATCTCAACTTCACTGCCAGAGAGAAAAACTAATTTTCTTTGGGTTGTTCAGGAAAAATGTGGTGTCACTGACGGATGGTGTACTTACCAATGTGTTACTTATACGGGAAGAGGTTTGTGGGTCCTATCACACCCACGGTTTTATCTTTGAGGAAGGAGCTTTTCACTGTTCCCTATCATGAAATAAATTGGGATGAGGCACGAAATCTATGTACAAAGGTTGGTCAAATAGATATATATTTCCCTATCAATTTTATTCTTCTGATAAGGGATGCAGTATTTCGTTAATGAAAGAGATATATATATATATATATATATTTAAAGATGTTGTATTTACTCTTTTCTATATTTTTGTGCATGACATGCAATTGGTCATGGCAATAGAGTTACAAAGCTCACATATTTATTCGGAAGTCTTGTTTATAGTACCTTGAATGTGGTCTGGAAACCATAAAGAGACGGTATTTGCTTGCGAGCATAACTATAATACTTCAAATGGTAATAAAGCGATTGCTTATTAGGTGCTGGTGACAGGAAAGTTAAATGGAAGCTTTAAACTACAAATTTAACTCCACAATTAACCAAATTATTCACCAACAAAACTTCTTTGCATTTGCAGGAAGATTTGTACTACCCGCACCCACTCATTCAAGATATCCTTTGGGCATCTCTTCATAAGGCCGTTGAACCAGTTTTAATGCGTTGGTCGGCGAAAAAATTGAGAGAAAAGGCCCTCCGCACAGTAATGGAGCATAGCAGTCGACGATGGTGGAGATGGAAATGAAGGTAATGCTTATGAAGAAGAGTCCCCGGATTTTGCTGATTTGTTTGCTGAAGCTGGGAAGGAAGCTTTACTCTGGGTGTACAAAGTTCTCTGCATTAAGTTTTATAGTTAAGATACTTCATAGAGTTAATATTCCATTCTGCCACTATATCCTAAGTTACCTTTTGTTTTAATTATAGTTTACCTTCGTTTGATACCTATTATAATTAAACATTTATTATAAATTGTTTAATGTGTTTAGAGATTTGGAGTCTCTTTAGCTAATATAATATATTTTTCTTGTATTATCATTTTTTATAATTGTATATTTATAGATTGAAAAATATGTAACTATTCTCAACAGGCTATAAATATTACTGTTATTAAAAAATTTTGATCGCTCAAACTTTCGGTAACCAAAATATTTGCTAGCTAAAAAGCTTTGCAAAATACGTTTTTTGGTCAACGAAAAATTTTGCAAAATTCGCCGATTTTGAAATTTGCAAAATTCGAAGATACTTACGGAGATCAAAATTTTTTGGTCGCGGATACCTTCAGAGACCAAAATTTTTTGGTCTCTATAGGTGTCGATACCTACAGAGACCAAATTTTTTTTTTGTCGCTGATACCTTCGGAGACCAAATTTTTTTGGTCTTCGTAGGTGCCAATACCTACGGAGACCAAAATTTTTTTGGTCGCCGATACCTAGTGCGACCAACTTTCGAAGACCAAATGGCGACCAAAAATTTTTGGTCGCGGAAGGCAACGGCGACCAAAAAATCAACCTTTTGGGATCAATTTTTTGGTCTCCGAAGTTGAAAATTCTTGGTAGTGATATGATTTCCAGAGTCTTAGTGCTTTCATGGGTGCTTCACAAGCAACCATACACTTGGCTTCTATTTAAATGTTAGCAACACATTGCTACTTTTTCGTTCTCTAAACAACGGCTCCACCACCAAATGTGAACATGGAACTAGATATCGACTTTTGATCATCATGATCCATTTGGAAATTAGAATCAGTGTATTCAGTGAGAGACAAATCTTCACTAGAACATATAAGCATATAGTTTCTCGTTCTCCTAAGATACTTGAAAATGTTTTTTACTGTCATCTAGTGATCAAATACTGGATTAGACTAAACCTTACTGATAATTCCATTTGCATAGCAAATGTCCGACCTAATACACTACATAGCCTACATCAAGCTTCTAATCGCAGACGCATCTAGGAAACATCTCATATCATCTTTCCTCTTGAGTAGTCTTTGGACATTGCTCATTTGAAAGATGATGCCTAGAAGGCATAATCCTTTGCTTGGAATTTTGCTCATGTACAATGCTTGAGACAACGTTAAAAGCTTTTTCTTACTATCACGGAAAATCTGAATCCCAAGAATTTAGCTTGCATCTTCCAAGTCTTTCATTTGGAATTGGCTTATTAACCAATCCTTTATTTTTGACATTAATTCCTTATCACTCTCAATGAGTAGGATGTCATCAATGTAAAGGACTAAGTAGACCACCTTCTTATTTTTTGATACACATGTAGACTCATAGTTCATCCAAATCAAAACCATAAGACTTGATAGCCTCATCAATCTGATGTTTCATGATTTAAAAGCCTGCTTAAGTCCGTTAATAGACTTTTGTAGTTTGCAGACTTTACGCTCTTGTCCTTCAGCTATGAAGCCTTATGGTTGCACCATATATATGCTTTCCTTAAGATAGCCATTCAGAAATGTTGTCTTGACATTCATTTGCCATATGTCATAGTCATAACATGCGGCAATAGACAAGAGTATCCTATTGGACTTAAGCTTATCAACAAAAAAAAAAGTTTCTAAATAGTCAACTCCCTCTTTATAGGCATAACCATTGGCTACCAGTCTAGCTCTGAAAGTCTCCACTTTTCCATCCACTCCTCTCTTTCATTTGTAAATCTACTTGCACCCTATGGGCTTTACCTCTTCAGGAAGATCAACAAGTTCCCAGATTGAGTTGGAATACATAGAGCCCATCTCAAGTTTCAATGCTTCTAGCCATTTTTTCTTATTAGAATCATTCATTGCAGACTTGTAAGTCAAAAGATCTTCTACTATGTTGTTAGCAGTGACGAGTTGTGCCTCTCCCCGAAAGCGAACGGGTAATCTAATTTCCCTCCTACTACAATGAGGTGGCACCGGATTCTAATAAGACGTTGTGGTCTTTTGCTTTTAATGTTCGACAACTCTCGTCGGATGTGGTCCTTTCTAACCGGAAAGTGACTCCTCAAGAGCCAACTTAGTTCTGAGTTTGAAATCATTCATATAGTCATGTTCAAGAAAAAAAGAATTTGTCGATAAAAACACTTTTCTATCTTCAGGACTACATAATAGACCTCCTCCTGTACCTTTAGGGTATCCCATAAATATGCATAATTCACTATGAGATTCCAACTTCCCAGTCTTACCTTTCAGTACATGTGCTGGACACCCCCATATGTAGGGCCGTGCATAGGTGGGTTCAGCGGGTTGCCGGTGGGTGGGTTGGAAAATGATTTTTTCAAAATTCCAAACCAGCCACCCCCCCCCCCCCCCCCCACCATGAAGGTGGGTTAGATGAGTTGGTGGCGGGTGGGTAGAGAAATTTGAAAACACTTTTGTAATTTTTTTATTGTCCTTTTTTATTTTTTATTTTTTATTTTTGTAATTGAAACAAGCTTGAAACTTTAATTTAATTGCTGAACCTGCTTTAATATTAAGCTTGAAGAGACGGAAAAAAAAAAAAAAGAGTAAGATTGATTCTAATTGCAAACACAATATCTAAACAACAACTTAAAAAAAAAAAAAACAATAATAATAATAAAATCTAAAAAACAATTAAACTACTAGTAACTTCATCAAAGAATCCTATACTCTTATTAAAGGAAAATATATTTATTATTCATTAAAAAAATGACGGGTGGGCGGGTTAGACCTGCAAGTCAAAAAGTGAAACCCGCAACTGCCTATAAGTGATGGTAGATGGGTAGAAAACTCGCCCAAAACAAATGGTTGATGATGTGGACCCGTTCAAGTGGGTGAGGCAGGATGGGGCCGGATGGTTTGGATGGGTTCGCAGGTTTCGTGCACAGCCCTACCAATATGCGACTGTGCCTCAAACTAGGTTTATGGCCATTCCACAACTCTAGAGGTGTAAGAACTCGAAATTTTGATGAACTTGCGATTTCCTTGGATAAAAGAAAAATCCAAGTCTGAATCTTGTATGTCGATATGAAGCTCATGATCTGAGGTGAATATCAGTATATGTTTGAGTTCTCGTTTAATTAGCTACGAGACTCAATAATAGTTTGCTTAAGTCAAGCATGAGGCCTTTTGAGAAAAATGACAAAATATGAATTTATGATTTTTATTACGGTCAAAGTGTGACCAAGTTGAGTTTAAGTTTGACTGAGATGGTACTACAGTGTAATTAACAGTATGTAAATTATACTGCGAAAACCGTCATTACGGACGAATTAGTAAGAATAAGTTATGAGACCACCCTAGAAAAATCAAGCACAATATTTGAAGCAATAAGGACTAAATAGTTTCAAGTCCTAAGAAAAATTTATACGTAATCCAATTTTATGTAGATGGATTTTGGACTACAATTCAGTATGATAATACTGTTTTAGGACAAAACAATATTGATATTATCAAAGTTAATAAGGAAATGGATTGCATAATTATATTAATGGATTCTTGGAATCAAGTGGATAATTATGCAAGAATTGGAAGTCAAGTAGCTCTACCTTAGCCGATCACCCGCAGGGACTAAATTGCAAATATTTTGTCTTTAGGGGCAAAAGTGTAATTTTTGGAAAAGTTAGCAATGATGATGTAAGCAAGATGATGTCATCAAGGTGATGTAAGCATGATGTCATCAAGATGATGTCATCAAGGTGATGTAAGCATGATGTCATCAAGATGATGTAAGCATGTTGTCATCATGATGAGGTAAGCAAAACTTGGCCTCCAAGTTTTCCAATGATGACCGGCCACCTATAGGGTCCAATTAGCAAATATTTTTGCTTCAAGGACCAATTAGCAATTTTAGGAAAATAAATAAATCCTAGTTCAAGGACTCTTTAGCAATTTTGAAAAGTTCAAAAAGTCTATAAATAGGGCTGATGGGGGGGCGGTTTTTGGCAGCACAAAACATCCCAAAACTCTGCCCAATTTTCTTTTAACCCTCCCTAGAAGCCGTGCCAAGAAGAAAAATAAAAAAATAAAAATATCCAAGTGTTAGCCGGATTTTGAAGCTCGTGGTGGCCGGATTATTGGAGCAAGGGTGTGGAAAAATTTTGGAACCCAACTAGCCTAGGAAGGCCGGTTCTAGGAGGAACCAAAGAGAAAGGGAGAAAATCAAAGTCAAGCCAATTTCTTGATCAAAAATCAAGGTAATTCCCTTTAAACCCTAAGCTTCTTAATTCAAGTTCCAATTGAGAAATTTAAGTGTATTTCAAGTGGGTTTGTATGAGCATATGCTCAATTTAATTTATTGCTTAGGTTAGACTTAATTATGTGCTTGAATTAGTCTAAGGGTGGTTTGATTTAAGCTTGCATTGTTATATGCTTATATTTGCATGATTGAATGTTTATGCTTGCATGATATTAGGGTTTGCATGCATGCCTATTAAGTGTTCGATATTTGTCCCCAATATGCCTAAGAAGTTATAGGTTATGCATGTTTATGTTTAAGCTAGATTAGAAGCTTGAATGATGTCTGGTAATGCAAACCTAAAGTTTTGCAAACCCTAGTTTGGTGCAAGAACACCCAAGGGTTTGCCCTTGCATGAAAATGTTTGAATAATGCATGAATGTATGTTTTACGTTAGAAAGTGCTGCATGACTGATATTAGGCTCCCGCTGTGGGCGGTTGAGGTAGTGTGCGCGTATTAGGACGTAAAACCAACTTAAGAACAAAACTGCCAGTTTTCGGGTAAAACTGGCCAGTTTTCTGGAAAGTCGATTTTGAGGCCCTTAGAGGCCGAATTTGGAAAAAGTTAAAACTACAAAGTTGTAGAGAATGGATTTTCCTAATGGAAAACATGAACAGTTTTTAAAAATAAGGCTCCAAAGGCATTCGTTTTTACAAAAATGAGACTGAGAATTCCTGGGTAGGCTAGACCCAGTGTGCACGGCCAGCAGGTTTCAACCTAAAAAATGATTAAGTTAAGGACAGAACTGGGTTTTCAGTAAAGAACCAAAGTTTTAGTATTTTTTGAGATCTACAACTTTTATGAAGAAAGTTTTCTCAGATTCCAAACATAATTTAAGATAAAGATTTTATCATAAAAAACAGTGCAGGAAACAAGAAAATTCATGCACAAGATTTTCAGAAAAACAGTGCAAAGCAGGAAATTCCTGCATGTGCACTAATAACTGAGATTAATAAACTGTTTTCAAAGCTTGTTTTCAAATATTGACAGTTTTCAACTGTTTTGCTCAAAAGCAACTGTTTTATGAATTATACGGTTTTAAAACAATGTATAGTTTTACATAAGCTTTTCAAAGAAAACTTGACAAAGAATTGTCAAGTAAAGAGATAAAGAAATACTTATGTTAAAAAGTATTTCCAAGACGTAGTAACTAAAAGATAACCTATAGTAACCGGTCAGGATACCGAGTTATTGGGTTGGGCCTTACCCTATGGTTACTGATAGTAATCTAGTAGGGTGTTACTCTATAAGTAATAAGGCCTTAGTTTTTTTTAGTAAGATTAGTAACCTAACGAGTTACTGTTTATGTCTGGTTAGGCCATGAGCCCTAAGGTTACGGCTAATAACCGACCAAGTCTTTTCAGTATTGTGGGGGGACATATACCTAGGATTACCCATGGTTGTTGGTTGGGATACCAACATTTAATAATTATAATTTATGGTAAGATAGAATGTAAATGATTCTTATCTTACACCCTGTTTGGAAATAGGAGTAGGAACTGTTGTCGTGCCATGTTGGGACGATAAATCAAGAGCGTAGGACGGCAGGTAAGTACAACTCTGCCTACAGCATGAACAAAACATTTTTGTTCTATTGCATGTTTTCAAGAAATCATGTATTGATTTACATGATTTACATATGTTATGTTGGTTTGTGTTATGATGTTTTATGTTATGATATTTTATGTTATGATGTTTCATGTTATGATGGATTATGCTATAATATTATGCTATGATGTTTATGTTATAATGTTTATGTTATGATGTCTTATGTTATGGTGTTTTATGTTACGATTTGTTATTATGTTATGTTATATGTTTGGTTATAGTGACATCAAGAGGTATGATCACTAATATTAAACTATATGGTAAGAACATATTTTTAAGATAAGATAAGACAAGCTAACATTATTGTGTCGTACCGACTTACCACGAGGGCGGGTTTAAACGGTTTAGTCTATAGTTTGAGTTGGATTGGATTGGCTGCCCCAATCACTCCATGTTAAATGTTTTGTTTCATGGTTTGAGTTGGTTTGGACTGGCCGCCTCCAACCACCCCAAGGCTATGTACCATGGTACGTGCACGCATGACATGTAAGAGAATAGATCAAAGTTAATATGTGAAAGCATAATTGATTTATAAAAAAGCATAATCGGTTCATGCATTCAAGCACTACAAATGTTTTGCATATTGAATATTATACTTACTGGGCATAAACTCATTACTTACGTTCACGCTGTAGGTAAGCAACCTACCGGCAATACTTGATACAAGACTGTGGAGAGATGGCACTGCAGACTGTGAAATGTGGGATGGACATTGCCACGGGTTTTGAAAATTATGATATGTAAATTATGATTTGTAAAATGTGTTATGTTATGTTATGATAAAGTGATAGTATGGGCAAGGAATTGTTTTCAAGAAGAAAACTATTTTTTAAGAAATGGTTTTCAAGAACAAGTTAAAGAAAAGTTTTCAAGTATGATGGCAACACGTTGCCTCGTGTCGTACCAACCCACATTAGGTTGGGTTTGGTCCACGGTTTGAAAATGATAGCTTTCAATGTGGTTATGAAAGCTCAGTACTCGAGTGAGTACCTATGAATATGTATGAGGATAAGTTAAGTTTAAGTTCAAGTTTTAAAGTAAAGTAATAAAAGTTTTAAAAAGAAAAAAAAAATTTTACTCTGAAATTTTCAAGTAAGCTTAAGTATTTAAGCTCGAGATTTAAATTAAGAAAACATGGTAACAGCCCTACGTAGGTCGGGGCGTTACAAGAGGTGTCTTTGGTATAGACTTAAAAGGTACTAAGTTTAGAATATAAACTGTAGTTCTGAGAACATGTCCACAAAATGAAGTGGGCAGTGAAGAATAACTCGATATCGATCACATCATGTCAAGTAATGTACGATTTCTCTTTTCGGCAACACTATTTTGTTGTGGTGTTCCTAGTAGGTAAGTTCAAATAGAATGCTACTCTCAATCAAGTAATTAGTGAACTTTGAGTCCTGATATTCACCATCTCGATCTGATTGAAGTGTCTTGATTTTCTTTCCTAATTTCTTTTCAACTTCAACCTTGAATTCCTTAACTTTCCAAAAATTTCGGATTTCTTTTGCGTTAGATAAACATAACCAAATCTTGAATAATCATCAATAAATGTGACAAAATTTTCATTTACACTTCTTGCTTGGACATTTAAAGGTCCACATACATCCAAATGTGTCAATTCAAGAGGTGCTTTGACTCTTCTCCTTGTGCTAAAAAAGGTCTATTGGTCATTTTACCTTCCAGACAGGATTTACAAACAGGGAATTCACTAACTTTATGTAACGACCCGCCTAGCACAGGCCGTTACCATACATACATACATACATATCGTACTTAAATACTTAGCTTAAACAGCGGAATTTTTTTTTATACAGTGTATATGCATATTTTATGAACGTAAACATTTAGACATTAAATAAAATTGTTTGGATAAAAATAAAACCCATAAAATAATTACATAACATATCAATAAGCATAGCGGTTTATTCCCACATTTCACAGTCCGCCAGTCCATGCCCTCCATCTTGTATCACGGGTTGCTGTCAGGCTGCTAACCTACAGTATAGACGTAAGACAGTGAGCTTTCGCTCAGCAAGTACAACATTTATACCGCGATTTAACAAAACATATTCTACAAATCCTAACTAGCATACCCTATCTTAATATAACTTATCTTAACATATGCATGAGCCATTTATGCTTCATTATGCTTTCTTATTCATTCATAACTTACTTTCTTAACTTATCTTAACTTATCTTATGGGCCCCATAACGTAAGTGTTCGTACCGGGCGCGCAACTATGAATCGGTTGGGACGGCCAGTCCTTTTCCAACTCAATCCATAGTCCAACCCGACCTAACGCGGGTCGGTAAGACACAGGCAAGCTTCCTTGCCATCTTAACTTTCATTGTCTCATACTTATTCTTTTTCTTATTATTTGGTGAACATGCATCGTGATGTCTTACACCATTAATTATCAACCTTATCTCATAATCTTATTATAACTTTTATATAACATGCATCTATAGCATTTCATAATTTCATGACATTTTTCATGACATTTTCTAAACCCTAACTTACAATCATAACATATAGCTTTTTATAACACATAACATACCATAGCATTATTCATGGCATTTTCTAACATATAACATATGACTTTTCATAGCATTTAACATGTAACATTTTTAAAACACATAGCATTTACACACATACTTAGGCAAGTATACACAACAAAACCTATGCT
The DNA here is from genome assembly GCA_009761775.1 of Ficus carica. NCBI lineage: Eukaryota > Viridiplantae > Streptophyta > Magnoliopsida > Rosales > Moraceae > Ficus > Ficus carica. The sequence continues at coordinate 142,347 of VYVB01000520.1, forward strand.
GTAGGCGGAGTTGTACTTACCTTGTTCGTGTATGCTGTGTCCAAAGTTGAGCTGACCCCCGTCAGGACATCGTCGTATATTATATTCTGTGATCAAACAAAAGTAAGGGTTAGAAATGTTGGTAGTATAACCAACACTCTTATATAACCTTAGTTATATGCCCTTACTTAATTTTACGTTATCCTACTTGGTTACATTGAGTAACCCTAGGGTTTAAATATACCCTAATCGGATTATTTTTAACCTTAGGTTTCTAAAATCCTATTTTAGAAAAATCTTGTGTTTGTGTAAAAAATCTTCTGTTTTCCTTCAAAAATTTGAAATTGTTTTATAAGATTGATAAAAATTCTTGACTATTGGAAACTGCCTTTGAAACAGCTTCTCAATGCCAATTTATCAGTGTATGTGAAAATTTACCTTTTTCCGTACTATTTTTAGAAATCTTGTACAGGAATTCCCTAATTCCTGTATAGTTTTTGAAACCAAATTCTATTTAAAAATCTAAAGTGATTTTGGAAAAGTTTTCTTCATAAAAGTTTTAGACATCGAACAACCCTACAACTTTCGTGTTTTGAGTAAAACCCATTTCAAACGTTTACCTAGTCATATGCCCTGTTGAATCAATCCTGGCCGTGCATGGTTCCTGGGTACGGTCAGGCTCGGGTTTTGATAAAAACCGAGGCCATTGGAGCCTCATTTTGCAATTATGTCTGAGTTTCCCCCTAGGAAAAACCCTAATCTACAACTTTCATGTTTTGAGTTTTTCTCAATTCGGCCTCTAAAGGCCTCAAAATCGACTTTTCCCGAGACTGGCCAATTTCTACCCGAAATGGCAGTTTTCGGTTTTGATTTTGTTTTACGTCCTATTACGTTCACCCTACCTCAACCGAACACAGCGGGAGCTTAAGTCAGTCATGCAGCGTACTTGTAACGTCCAATTTTCAACATGCACATCAAATTTTAGCATCATACATCAACATATAAAACCCTAACCATACTACAAACACTTAGTATGCAAAATTGCAACCACCAAACCAAACCCTAATCCATCAAGCACAAACCCTAAATTTCTAAACTAGGACAGCAATAAACAGTGAGTTTATGCTCATTACAACCCATGCTTAAATACATTTAAATTTCTCAAAGGAAATTTAAATGAAAAGCTTAGAGATCCAAAGGATTTTACCTCACTTTGGTTAGAGATTTTGGCTTGCTTTTCTTCTCCTTTTTCCTCCTTCCACAGCCGGCCTTCCAAGGTCAGTTGGCTCCCAAAATTTCCAGCTTTCCTTGCCCAAATTTCAGGTCACCACAGCTGCTCAAATCCGGCACCCCTTGGCTCCAAAAACCCGGCCTCCCAAGCTTGGTTCTTCCTTGCTTTTTTTCCTTCTTATAACCGGCCCTTTGGCCTCCAAAGGTCTCCAAAATTTGTGGACACTTGGTTGATGTTCCAAACCAAAAATCCAAACACTCACAAACCCTAATCTCACTTAGTTCCAAGAATTCTTTTTTTTTTTTTCCTCCTTGGTTCCCAAAACCGGCCACTAAGCCTAGAAATGGGTTTCAAAAATTTTTCTAAACTTTTTGCTTGTTTCCTAACAAAAACCGACCTTTTCACTCAAGCTTTGCTCTTGATTTTGGCTGAGATTTCTTTCTTTTCTTTCCTTCACACTCACGGTTTTTGGTGGATAAAATTTTTGGCATAATCTAGTTAGGATTTCTAATTAATATGAAAAATGACAACCCCTATTTATAGAGGTTGAAAACTTCTTGTATTTGCAACTTTAGTCCTTGAAAAACAACAAAATTTGCACCTTGGGGGGGGGGGGGGGGGGGGGGGGGGGTGGGGGTATGTGGCCGGCCAAAGGTGGCTGAAATTAGCCAAATACTTTCCAAATTTTTTCATTAATTAGCAAAATGATGTAATAATCAAAAAGTAAATGAGGTAAGCCACTCTAAGGCTTGTTTGTCACTTTTTACTAATTGAAAGTCCCTTTTTAGGTTAACACAGGTATTTCCAATACTGGATTCACTTATACACAGTATTGGTATTTTGAACTGCAGTCCAAATTTCATCTGTGTAAAAACGAACTGTATAAAAACTTTCTTGTAACTTGAAACCACTTGGCCCAAGATATCCAAATTAATGTGCTTGATTTTCTATGGTGGTTTTAATTCTAAACATATCATTTTATTCATAAAAATGGCTCTATGCAGTACAATTCTATACTACGAATTATTTTACCGTACAGTCTTTTTCTTTAACTTTTTTTGGGTCAATCTTGGCTTTCTCGTCTGCCATTGACTTCCTTGTCAACCACTGACTTTCCCGCCAAACTTTGACTCCCGTGGTCAATAGTTGACTTTTTGGTCAACCGTCGACGTTTTTCGGTTAAACTTTGACCAACATAAAAATTTTGGCGATTTCGCTCTTTTTTGCCTAAAAGGTCATTTGCTTGACTAAGCAATCATTTTCGAGTCTTATAAAATCATAAAAACTCACAAAACGTAATAAAAACCCTTAACCGGGCTTTTTCATAAATATCTTCATAGTTTGTACAAATTTCTTAAATCATAAGAAATCGTAATGTTATAGAAAACTAGGTATTACACTTTAGTTCTTTCAAAGGATCATCCTTCACAAGTCTTCAATCCTAGTTAGGTTCATATGTCCAACTCTTAAATGTCATAAATATGTGTTATTTTCATAAGAAATCATTTGCCTTTAATTCCTAGGTTCGATAATTCTGAACAATTTAGTATTCAACAATGTTTTAGGATTAGGTCTAATAAAATATAAACCGTCATCTACATTTCAAAAACAATTATTCAAATATTTTTTGAAATGAAAACCTTTTTTATTATCAAAAGAAACTTTAAATAATTATTCATTCAATCTGGAAACAAAAATGAAATTTCTCCTAAAAACCTGGAATAAAAATTAATATCGTTCAAAACGACAAGTTTATTCCTAACCTGAAGTCTAACTTTTCCCACTGCTTTTGCCTAAACGTTTGCATCATTGCCCACAACCATCGTGTACTCCCCGTCGGCAAGCTCCCTTGAAGAACTAAGACTCTAAAGAACAACAAACATGATTAGTTGCTCCTGAATCAATTATCTAGGTTGAGATATCATTCTCTACTAAACATGTTTCTAGGGCAAGTAAACCATATTTACCTAGGTCCCTTTTCTTGTTCTTTAACTCCTTGAAATATTTCTTACAGTTTCTCTTCCAATGACCCTATTGATTGCAATGGAAACAGTTTATCTTCCCACGGCCCAGCTCAACAGCCCAACAGTTGCAGGCCATTGTGGCCACTAGTGTTGGCCACCACGGTCGTGGTTGTGGTCGCTAGCCACTGTGGCCATGGTCACTGTAATCCGTGCACCATGGCCAATCCGTGGTGTGATGTAGAGCTGCTCCTTCGCGCCCTGTGGCTGTCATGGCGGTGCGCGGATGATGAATTCGGATGTGTCCTCCAGTCTCCATAATTACAATAATTAAATTTACAATAAATCCTATCATATAGTTTCGATCTAATCAAAATTTAAAACACAACAATGGATCCAAGGAACCATACAATTAACGACCAACCAGTTATCCATACATTCATCATATCAAATAATAACATCCAAAATAAAATAAAATCATACATCATATGCATCGCCTACTCATAAAACCATAAACACAAATATACATATTCTTGATTATCACATAATCAATATATTAAATTAATAAGATTATAGCTGGCTCTGATACCAAATGTTGGTTTCGAAAATAGATATTTTAAAAATTTAGCGGAAGCATGTGTTGCGGAAAATTGCAAGTGCACAATATCGTAAACAAATAATAAAGTGATAAGTAAAGTATCGTTCCATCAAGGATTGTCATTACCAATTACTGAAACTATATTAACTCTAACTTTATTTGAATAACTGAAAAGAGATTTTTAAATGAAAATAACAAAATAAGTAAAAAGACAAAAGACTCAAAATACCAAAAATCTAAGTTTCTTTTTTCACTGGATTAATCATATTCAAATCCTTTAACTCAATTAATCAATGTCTATTTTCTATGTTGCCGGTGAATCTCTCTAATATATTCATTAATCTTTCTCTAGCATTAGTAATTTATTATAATAAGTCTTATCACTTCTCAGTCTCAAACAACTTATCATAATTCATTAAGAACTAGAAATTCATGATGTTGCATAAGTTTTATAACTATCTCTAGCTTATGACAATCTCATGATAGTTATCACTTTTCAGTCTCAAATCAAATACTAAATCATGCAAAAGTTGGCCATAAATTCACAAGTATTAAGCACATATTAAAATACTCAACATAGAACTGGAATAGAACATCAATCAATTAAAAATAGAAAAACTCAAATAATCATAATCCAGATAGATCATATCCCTAAAAAAGAAAACTATTTCATAATAAAAATTGAAATCTAAAAAATAAAGGTTTTATCATTCTCAAATTACAAAAATCAAAATATAAGAAAATAAAGCAATAAAACCCAATTGTGGAGGTGTTACAAGTCTCCAAAGCCTTCTCCTAAATTTTCTTATCCCTCTCCTCTTGATGATTAATGATAATCTCTCCCTAATATTGTAGAAAACTAAACCTAAAATTTAAAATATTCTTTTTTCTTCTTTTTCTTCTTTGGTTTTCGGCCCCAAACAGCCAAAGGCCCTTTCACAGAGCCCTAGGACTCCTTTTTATATGCCTCAACCACCGATTTCACCAGCCTCCAATTTCCCCTTTTTTTTTTTTTTTAATTTATTTGTTTTTTCTTTTCTCTTCTTTTTTTGCTGCTGCAGCTGACACGTAGCAACCTTGGGCCCCACGGAGACAAGTGGCGAGTAGCTACTGACGAGTACTGGGGCTTGGACACATGGAGTGCTAGAGTTCACTAGAGCACGCAGGCACACGAATGCACGTTGGGATGCGAAGCGTTGGATTTGGCACTTCACTGGATTAGCTGACACTGGCTCAGTGACGCGCCTGGCTGCACGAGTTTCGCATACTCATGATCTGGGCCACATATTGTAAGAACCCGGAATTATGATGAACCTATGATTTCCTTAGAGATAAGGAAAATCTAAGACTAAATCATATATGTCGATATGAAGCTCATGATCTGAGTTGAATATCAGTATATGTTTGAGTTCTTGTTTAATTAGCTACGAGACTCAATAGTAGTTTGCTTTGTCAAGCACGAGGCTTTTTGAGAAAAAGGGCAGAATAGGAATAATGATTTTTAATCCGATCAAAGTTTGACCCGATTGACTTTAGGTTTGACTGAGACGGTACTGCAGTGTAATCATCAGTATGGAAATTATACTGCGGAAAACTGTCATTACGGACAAATAAGTAAGAATAAGGTTCAAGACCACCCTAGAAAATCAAGCACATTATTTAGAGCAATGAGGACTAATTAGTTTCAAGTCCTAAGAAAATCCTATACGCAGTCCAATTTTACGTAGGTAAATTCTGGACTGCAGTCTAGTATGATAGTACTGTTTTTAGTAAAAAATAGTATTGATATTATCTAAGTTAGTAAGAAAATGGACTGCATAATTATATTAAGGGATTTTTGGAAGCCAAGTGGCTCCACCAAAACCGTCCACTTCAGGGACTAAAGTGCAAATATTTTGTCATTAGGGGCTAAAGTGCAATTTTAAGAAAAGTAAGTAAGTATGTAATTGTTGATTTAAGGAATTTATGGATATTCCTAACCAAGCCTCCAACTAGAGTTAAACTAGGCCAATGGCCGGTTACATTGATCGGTTACATTGGGTGGCTTGGAGAACAAGGAAACAAAGTAGAGATAAGTTGAAAAGATTTTCCCTTGGCTCACACACTTGCATGGCTTGTTGTCTTGGTGCCTTGGAGAGCAAGCATTTAGCTTGGCGAGGTAAGCAAGGTGAAGTAAGCAAGGTGAGGTAAGCAAGTAGTTAGCTTGGTGAGCAAGTAACTTGGTGAACAAGCCATTTCTTGGCTCACACTCATCCTAATGGCTGGCCACCTAGGAGGGTCTTTGGGCAAATATTTTGCTCATTAAACCCTAATATGCAATTTTTATAAATTATTCTCCACCTATAAATAGGTGATGAGAGAGGGCTCATTTTGCTTCACATAATGTGAAGATACCCCAAGCCCATGCCAAATTTCTCCTCACTCTCTCTCCATTAAGTCCGAAACCCCAAAGAGAAGAAAAAGAGAGAAAAAAATAAAATAGTGGCCGGATTTTTGAGAAAGAAAAGAGAGAAGAAAATTTTGTGATCCAAGTTGTAGATCCAATCTCAAGGAGTTAAGGTAACTCTCCTAAACCCCCTAAGCAATTCAATTAAGTTTTGATTCAAGAGTTTATGTGTATTTCAAGTTGGATTTGTAAGAGCATAAGCTCATTTTATTTCTTATGCCCTAGTTTAGATTTTTAGATTTGTGCTTGATTAGTTTATTGGGTGGTTTTGATTTATGTGTTATGCATGATTATATGATTATGGTTGCATGATTTTAGGGTTTGCATGTATGCCTAGTAAGTGTTTGTTATATGTCCCCATGTGTTTAAAAAGTTGTAGGTTATGCATGAATGATGGATGAACTAGGATATGAACTTGTATGATAATATGCATATGCAAACCAACTTTAAACCCTAGTTTGGTGCTATAACATCACAAGGGTTGCAAGTGTATGAATGAATGTATGTTAATGGAAAATTTACGTTAGAAATGATGCATGTTTGTCGTAGGCTCACGGTTATGACCATTTGAGGTAGTGTGTGCGTAGATTTTTCATAAAAACGGATTCAAAGCAAAACTGCCAGTTTCGGGTAAATCTGGGCAGCTTACTGGAAAGGTAATTTTAAGGATTTTAGAGGCTGAACTTAAGAAAAGTCAAAACTACAAAGTTGTAGAAAATGAAAAACCCTATGGGACATCATGGACAGTTTTTTAAAATAAGGCTCGAAAGGCCTCTGTTTTTACAAAAACCCAAGCCCTAGTCTGCCTAGATCCTATGTACGGCCAGTCGATTTCAACCAGGAATATGGATAAGGAAAAGGTAGAATTAGGTTTTGAGTAAAACATGAAAGTTGTAGGGTATTTCGAGATCTACAACTTTTATGAAGAAAACATTTTATAATTCCAAACAGATTTTAAAGTAAAACCTGATTTTCCAAAATTGTGCAGGAAACAATAAATTCCTGCACAGAATTTTCAGAAAATAGTACAAAAAATAGGAAATCCCTGCACATGCACTGATACTTAAATTTAGAAACTATTTTAAAGAATTTTTTTTCAGAGTTTGACAGTTTTTAACTGTTTTTACTTAAAAGTTACGGTTTTATAAAAATATGGTTTTTATAAGGAATAATGACAAAAGATAACCGATAGTAACCGGTTACGATACCCAAGTTATTGGGTTGGGCCTTACCCTATGGTTATCAATAGTAACCTAATGAGGTAGTACTTTGAAAGTAATTGGGCCATAGTAACCCAATAAGGTATCATTCAATATTAGTTGGACTTATACCCAGGGTTACTTTTAGTAACCTAAAAGGATACTATTTAAGTATAACTAACCAAGTTTTGTATTAAGTAATCAAACAAGATATTATTTGATTGTTATTAGGTTAGATGCCCTAAGGTTACATTTAGTAACCGAATAGGATACCAGGACATATAACTAGGATTACTCATAGATGTTGGTTAGGATGCCAACATTTAATGATTATGATTTATGGTAAGATAGAATGTGAATGACTCTTATCTTACACCCTGTTTGGAAACAAGAGTATGAATTGTTGCTGTGCCATGTTTGGACGATAAACCAAGAGCGTAGGACGACATGTAAGTACAACTCTGCCTACAGCATGGACAAAACGTTTTTGTTGCATGGCATGTTTTTCAAGAAATCATGAAGTGATGTTATGATATTTTATGTTACGATGTATTATGTTACGATGTATTAGGTTATAATGTTCTATGTTATGATGTTTTATGTTTTATGTTATGGTGTTTTATGTTTTGGTTGTTATTATGTTATGTTATATGTGTTGTTATAGTGACACCACGAAGCATGTTCACGAATATTAAATCACATGGTAAGAACATGTTTTTAAGTCATAAGATAAGATAAGACAAGCTAATGTTATTGTGTCGTACCGACTTGCCATGAGGGCGGGTTTAAACGGTTTAGTCTATGGTTTGAGTTGGATTGGATTGGCTGCCCCAATCACTCCATGTTAAACAGTTTGTTTCATGGTTTGAGTTGGATTGGACTGGCCGCCTCCAACCACTCCATGGCTATGTACCACGGTACGTGCACGCATGACATGTAAGGGAACAGAACCAAGTTAACATAAGAAAGCATAATTGATTAATAAGAAAGCATAATCGGTTCATGCATTCATGCACTAAAAATGTTTTGCGGATTGAATATTGTACTTACTAGGCGTAAGCTCATTACTTACGTTCATGCTATAGGTAAGTAACCTACCGGCAATACTTGATGCAAGACTGTGGAGAGATGGCGCTGCGGACTGTGAAATGTGGGATGGACACCGCTACAGGTTTTTAGAAAATATGTTTTGTAAAATATGTTTGTAAAATGTGTTTATGTTACGTTATATTAAAGTAATGGTATGGGTAAGGAAAGGTTTCATGTATGATGGCAACAAGTTGCCTCGTGTTGTACCGACCCGTACTAGGTCGGGTTTGGTCTATGGTTTGAATATGATAGCTTTCAAATAAGTTGTGAAAGCTCGGTACTCAAGTAAGTACCTATAAATAAGTATGAGTATAAGTATGAGATTATGTCAAGTTTAAGTTTGAGTTTATAATAAAGTTTAAAAGAAAAAAATTTACTCTAGAATTTTCAGTAAGTTTAAAGTTTATGAATCAAGAATTAAGTTAGGTATGTGTACGTAGGTCACGGCCCTACGTAGCGTAGGTCAGGGTCGTGACACATATGATATCGATTGGACAGTTGGAAACGCGAGTGGCTCACGTGGAACAGTCATCCGAGTGGTCAAAGTCAGCTTCGAATTTCCTTTTGCAATTTTTAATTCATTTTTATCACATTTTAGCTCCATATTGCTATTTTTTCCCATTAACATAATTGACTTACACATTTGGGATAACATAATAAACTTGGGAAAAAATAAATATAAATTACTTAGATTATAGCAAAAATCTAAGCTTAAGAATGTTAAAATAACTCTATTCTCAAGAGTTATCAGCATGAAACCATAAATAACAAAAATTTCTCAAAATTTCGTTGTCGTTCTATAGTTATATTAATAAAATATACAAAAGAGTAGAGAATGGGAATTGTAATGTCGTCTAGTTAGGTTGATAATACTAAACTTCTTAAAACAACTCCACTTGATCTAGAACCGATTCGACTCCTCGACTTGGTGTTCTTCCGCACTCAATCTTTGTTGAATTGGAGAACATTTCTCTCTTAGAATTTTCTTTTCTTATCAGAAGAATCATTTCCCCAAAATTCGATATGTGTTTATATATCACATATATATAACTGCAAGAAAAAAACCACTCTTCCACATTTCTATGTTTTTTTAATTATATATATTATATATATAAATAATAAACGTAGTCTAACCACGTTTCTTGAAGCCATTTTTTATTTTTTATTTTTTATTTTTAATATATATATATATATCTATATAAAAAAAATATATATATTAACATGCACATAGGCACGTCTTCGTGCAATTAGAGATAATTTCTCTCTGAGAATTTTATCTATTCTAAAAACAAAAAAGAATTTTCTTTTCTTATCAGAAGAATCATTTTCCCAAAATTTCATATACGTGCATATAACCGCGAGAAAGAAACCATTTTTCCATGTTTCCATTTTTTTTTTTTTTTGTAATTATATATATATTAAAAATATTTAAATAATAAACGTGGTCTATACACGTTACTTGAAGGGTCCCTTTTTTACTTTTTATTTTTAATATATCTAATATATATATATATATATTTATATATGAACGTGCACATGGCACGTTTCGAGAAGGATTCCTCCCTTTAAAATTTTTTTTTTGTTGTATTATAAATATTTAAATTGAAAATCTAATTTTAAATTATAAATATTTATAATTTCAAAAACCGGAAACTAACAAATCATAATTTGCATATCAGTGAGTCCCACTCACTATCAATAGAGCAAATACAATTGGTCTTACTAACTGTATCATCCAATTTTAATATTTAAATTATCACCATTATTTAGAAAACACAAGTATTTCATAATTAATTATGTGGGTAATAAATAAATATTTGTGATTACAAAACAATGAAAGTAGATACCCTCTTTTATATTTTATATCCCACAATTTGTGAGTTTTAAGTTCAATCCATCTAATACATTTGTTCAATTGCTTAATGAAAGCAGTGTTGCAAATTATAGACCTATAATTTTAAACTCCAATAAATTTGATAATTAATCAAACTCTTAATTAATTTATGAAATTCATTAATTTCAAATTACTCCATTATGATACAAAAGTAAATGAGACACGATTTATGTCTCGGGATCTTAAGAGATTAGATGTAACAAATTAAAGAGAAGTACAAAAGTCACCATTACAAATACGTCATCACCACAATCAGTATTATTTAAGAGTTGAATAATCAAACACATGGGACAAAATCTTAAAGAATTATTGAACGAATGAACCTACACAATGTAATAACCGGATTTTTTACGGACTCATAATTTCCTTATATATGAAGGAATTTAAGTCCGTATTATGTGTGTATGTGATGTTTCATGAAAATTATGGATATCAATATAAAATTCATAATTTTATTATTAGAATATGTTTGAGTTCTCGTTTAATTAGCTATGAGACTCAATAATAAGTTTATTATATCAAGAATCATGAATTATGTTTTTATTCTGGTTTAAGTATGACCAGAATAACTCATGATTTGTATAAAAGGTACTACAGTATAATAAGCAGTATTAAAATTATATTGCAGTCGACCATCATTGCGGATGCAGAGTTAAGAATAAGGTATGAGATTGCTTTGGAAAAATCAGGAGTAATATTTTCAGCAATAAGGGCTAAGTATCTTCAAATCCTAAGAAAAATACATACGCAGTCCAGTTAAATGTAGATGAATTCTGGATGCAGTTCAGTATAACTGTACTGTTTATAGTTAAAATAGTATTGGTACTATCTGGATTATTAAGAAAATGAATTGTGTATTAGGAGGGAATGCCAAATATGGCATTATTTGGATGCCAAGTAAGTAAAGATAAATATGTGAATTTTGGGATTTTTGAAATTATGGGAAAAATGGATAATTATGAAATGATTTTAGCCCCAAAATCAGCCACATGGCCGGCCACCTCATGGAAACTCAAGAGCAATTATTTTATTTTTAGGAAAAAATATGCAATTTTTAGAATAAAAATAATTGTAGGAAATTAGGTATTTTTCACCTATAAATAGGTGATGTGAGGTTGAGTTTGGACCATTTAGTTGAGCCCCAAAAATTTTAGTTCATTCCCAACTTCCCCTCTAGCCCTTAGGAACCGAAAAAAAAAAAAAAGGAAGAAGAAGAAGAGAGTGACCGGTTGTGATTAGTGAATTGAGGAGGAAAATTTCTCTCATCCCAAAGCTAGATCCATCCCTCAAGTTTTAGAGGTATCCCACTTAACCCTCTAAGAATTTCAGTAAGTTTGGTCATGGAATTTATGTGTATTTCAAGGTTGGGGTTGTAATAGCATAAGCTCATTCTTTTTTTTTTTTTTTTTTTTTTTATGTTATGGTTCTTGTATGGTTAGTATATGTTAGATCCAGGTTTAGGTGATTTGATTGATAAGTTTATACATGCATGTGATGTTATGCCCTAGAAAGAATGTGGGTTTTTTGTATGCCTATCTTATGTTTGTGAAATGTCCTCGCATGCTTAAGTAGGAATATTTATGAATGATGATTATGGTTATGATGTTTGAGGTATGGAGGTTAAGGAATTAACCAAAAAACCGAAATTAATAAGCTAAGTAAGATTACCTATTTGGGTTTTTGTAAGTAAGATGAACAAGTGCATGGATGATAATTATGTATGTAATGCGCTGCATGTTTGTCTTAGGCTCACGGTTTCGACCGTTTGAGGTAGGGAGTGTGAAATTTTATGTAAAAACCAACCAAATATAAAACTGCCAATTCTCGGATCAAATGGGACAATAATTTGGAAATGTAATTTTGAGGCCTTTAAAGGCCGAATTTGGAAAAATTTATAACTGTAAAGTTGTAGAAAATTGAAAATACTAGGGGTTAACTGTCACGACCCCGACCTACGCTATGTAGGGCCGTGACCTATGTACACATACCTAACTTAATTCTTGATTCATAAACTTTAAACTTACTGAAAGTTCTAGAGTAAATTTTTTTTTCTTTTAAACTTTATTATAAACTCAAACTTAAACTTGACATAATCTCATACTTATACTCATACTTATTTATAGGTACTTACTCGAGTACCGAGCTTTCACAACTTATTTGAAAGCTACCATATTCAAACCGTGGACCAAACTCGACCTAGTGCGGGTCGGTACAATACGAGACAACTTGTTGCCATCATACATGAAATCTTTCCTTACCCATACCATTACTTTAATATAACGTAACATAAACACATTTTATAAACATAATTTACAAAACATATTTTCTAAAAACCCGTGGCGGTGTCCATCCCACATTTCACAGTCCGCAGCGCCATCTCTCCACAGTCTTGCATCAAGTATTGCCGGTAGGTTGCTTACCTACAGCATGAACGTAAGTAATGAGCTTATGCCCAGTAAGTACAATATTCAATCCGCAAAACATTTTTAGTGCAAGAATGCATGAACCGATTATGCTTTCTTATTAATCAATTATGCTTTCTTATGTTAACTTGTTTCTGTTTCCTTACATGTCATGCGTGCACGTACCGTGGTACATAGCCATGGAGTGATTGGAGGCGGCCAGTCCAATCCAACTTAAACCATAGACTAAACCGTTTAAACCCGCCCTCATGGCAAGTCGGTACGACACAATAACATTAGCTTGTCTTATCTTATCTTATGACTTAAAAACATGTTCTTACCATGTGATTTAATATTCGTGAACATGCTTCGTGATGTCACGATAACAACACATATAACATAACATAATAACATATCATAACATAAAACACCATAACGTAAAGCATTATAACATAAAACATCATAACATAAAACATTATAACCTAATACATCGTAACATAAAATATCATAACATAACTTCATGATTTCTTGAAAAACATGCCATGCAACAAAACGTTTTGTCCATGCTGTAGGCGGGGTTGTACTTACCAGTCTATGCTATTGGTTTATCGTCCAAACATGGCACGACAACAATTCATACTCCTTAACTCCTTGAGATTGGATCTACAACTTGGATCACAAATTTTTCTTCTCTCTTTTCTTTCTCAAAAAATCCGGTCACAATTTTATTTTTCTCTATCTTTTTCTTCTCTTTGGGGTTTCGGACTTAAGGGAGAGAGAATGAGGAGAAATTTTGGCATGGTTTTGGGGTATCTTCATATTATGTGAAGCAAAATGAGCTATCCCCCATCACCTATTTATAGGTGGAGAATAATTTCTAAAATTGCATAATGGGGTCTAAAAACAACTTAATTGCTCAAAACCCCTTTATGAGGTGGCCTTATTGGCCGGCCATGAAGAAGGCCTTGGAGGCCAAGTACTCGTTCACCAAGTTACTTGCTCACCAAGCTAACTACTTGCTTACCTCACCTTACTTACATCACCATGCTTACATCACCAAGCTAAATGCTTACTCTCCAAGGCACCAAGACAACCGGCCATGCAAGTGTGTGAGCCAAGGGAAAATCTTTTCAACTTATCTCTACTTTGTTTCCTTGTTCTTCAAGCCACCCAATGTAACCGATCAATGTAACCGGCCATTGACCTAGTTTTAACTCTAGTTGGAGGCTTGGTTAGGAATATCCATAAATTCCTTAAATCAACAATTACATACTTACTTACTTTTCTTAAAATTGCACTTTAGCCCCTAATGACAAAATATTTGCACTTTAGTCCCTGAAGGTGGACGGCTTTGGTGGAGCCACTTGGCTTCCAAAAATCCTTAATATAATTATTCAGTCCATTTTGTTACTAACTTAGATAATATCAATACTGTTTTTCACTAAAAACAGTACTGTCATACTGGACTGCAGTCCAAAATTTACCTACGTAAAAATTGGACTGCGTATAGGATTTTGTTAGGACTTGAAACTATTTTGTCCTTATTGCTCTAAATAATGTGCTTGATTTTCTAGGGTGGTCTTGAACCTTATTCTTACTTATTTGTCCGTAATGACAGTTTTTCGCAGTATAATTTCCATACTGTTGATTACACTGCAGTACCGTCTCAGTCAAGCCTAAAGTCAACCGGGTCAAACTTTGACCGGATTAAAAATCATAATTCATATTCTGCCCTTTTTCTCAAAAGGCCTCGTGCTTGACAAAGCAAACTACTATTGAGTCTCGTAGCTAATTAAACAAGAACTCAAACATATATTGATATTCAACTCAGATCATGAGCTTCATATCGACATACATGATTTAGTCTTAGATTTTCCTTGTCTCTAAGGAAATCATAGGTTCATCATAATTCTGGGTTCTTACATTAACGTGGACGGTTTTTTAAAAAATAAGGCTTTAAAGGCCTCTATTTTTATCAAAATCCAAGACTGGCCTGTACAGACAGTGTACACGGCCAAAATTTTCAAAAGGAGAAACGAGCAAGTTAAAAGTAGATTCAGGTTTTGACAAAGAAAAAAAGTTGTAGGTTTCGACGAGATTTACAACTTTCGTGAAGATAACTTTTCAGATTTTAAACTGATTTAAAGATAAAATAGGATTTTCAAAATTGTGCAGGCTACGGAAAATTCTTGTACAGAATTTTCAAAACTGTGCAGTGTACAGGAAATCCCTGCACACATACTTTCAACAAAATTAAAAAAAAAAAAAAAAAAAGCAGTTTTCAAGGTTTTACAGGTTTTCAACTTCTTTTACAAAGAAATTGCAGTTTTACAAAAAAACAGTTTTTAAAGGGGTTTTAACCCATTGGAAATTTCACAAGTAGTTTTTAAAAAAGGCAATTCCAAGTGTTCGATCAGATAATACTTGAAATTATGTAAACAAGGTATTTTTGAGAAAATGGGAAGAAGCCCAAATTACTTAAATATATGATAATTCTATGACAAGTAGTAATCGGATCGTATACCGATTTATTATGTCGGGCTTTGTGTTACCCATGGTAGTCAGATAAGATACCGACTTGTTATAATAAGTTTGTATCCCTGATTACCAATGATAATCAAATTGGATACCAACATGTATGCTATGGTTGGTTGAGTTATGTGGTAGAACGATTCTTACATTCTATTTGAAAACATGAATATAACATGTTGCTTCGCCTTTTCGTACGATAAGACAAGAGCTTAGGAGTACTTGTAAGTACAAACCTCACCTACAGTATGAAAATATTAAATTATTTTCAAGCATGACATGTTTACATGTATGTCATGATATGCCCTATTTATGTATATGTCATGTTTTTACCAATATGCCATGAGCATGCATATGCCATGTTTTACAATAATGCCACACTTTACTATTATGCCATAGTTTACGATAATGCCATGTTTTAAAATAGTGTCATGTTTTATAAACATGCCACAAGTTGTTTTATGCCATTGATCTTTTTGTCATGTCATATTTATGTGTCATATGCATCATGACTAATAAGATCACAAGTTAAGAATCTTAGTCTTGAAACTAGTCTTTGTTAAAGACTTCATGTGGAAGCATAATTTTAAGCATCCTCATCAAGAGTTAATAACTAGGCTAAGACTAAACCAAGACAAGTAAAGTGTCGTACCAACCTCCCACAGATCGTGGAGGATTATGTACGTTTAAAAAAAAATTCTCAGACCTTCCGTAGATCGTGAAGGGTTATGTATATATATGATTCCCAGAATTGTTAGGGACCTTGCAAACCCTAACTTTCTGTGGATTGCGCGCATTTGGTACGTACACAAATGGCCCATATACTAAGCAAGATAATAAGTCCATAATGGAGCATAAGAGATTCATAATTGACCATAAATGGTTCATGCATAATTTGCATGATATTTGTTATGTTTTGTGAGATTAAGTTTGTACTTGCTGAGCGTAAGTTCATTCGTATATTTCATATTGTAGGTAAAAAGCCTGCAGCTTAATTGGTGGGTCATGTTGACGATGCGGCAAGTGAAGGGCGGTGTGGGATACCACTACGCAAATTTTTCCGCAAGCTCTTTTGAAACAAAACTATATATATATATACATATATATATTTATTTAAATAAATTGTGTTAAAAAGTCTTGAGTTAAATGTAAGGAGTATGTATGTCTTTATATTTTGGAAAACAAGTAATATGTATGCACATAAAGTTTACCTATATGGACTAGTCTATTTATATGGTGTTTTAAAAAAAAAATTTATTCTAAAATTTTCATTAAGCTTAAGTATTTAAGACCGAGATTTAATTTAAGTAAGCATAGTAATGGCCCTACATAGGTCGGGGCGTTATACACAAGAATTAAAAATAAAAAATAAAAAATAAAACCAAGCAGCTCAGTCGTCACCTACCTACTTATGCATACTTTTCATATATTAATTATATTTATAGAAAAAAGATCCATTTTATTTTATTTAATTTTTTTGAAGTATCCAAAATATATAATAATCATTGTCTGATAAAAAAAATTTGATTTATGTCTAGGGATGACAATATTCTCCGTAGGGATCTGCCACGATCGGGGCTGGGATGAGAGACAAGGTTTAGGGATGGAGACAGGGTTGGAGATGATTTTTTATTCCAGAAGATTAGCAGGGCGGTGATGGGGAAAGCACTCCCTGTCCCGTTCCCGCTCCGTCCCCATTCCAATATATATGTGTGTGATATCATATATTTATAAATATATAATATATTATAAAAATTATTTTTAAAAGTGTGTGCATCCATGAAATTAAAATTGAAACTATAAAGGATGGACAAATGAGGATAATTTTATGTTTATTTTTTATGGTATCAAGCTTTTTTAGCTTAAGTATTTTATAAAGATTTAGTTTTCAAAAAATAAAATGTTTTGATGAGATTTTTAATGGCTTTACGGTTAAAATTTCATTTGCATATGTTTAGAATTTGATTTGTTTATGAAATCTTTTATTTTAAACTAAATTTATGGTGCATTTATATTTTATTGTTTGTTTTTAATTTGTTGTATTTTTAAATGTATATTTATAATAGATGGGGTACATGACGGGAATAGGAAAAGCCCCTTCAATGAGGAATCCTCATCCCCGACCCCGCTTTATTTAACTGATAATAGGGACGAGATTGGGATGATTTTGGAGGACGGGGATGGGGACGAGAAAGCATATCCCGATCTCGCCCCGTTGCATCTCTATTTATGTCTCAGGAGCTAAAGAGATTAGATGTAACAAGTTAAAAGAGAAATATAAAAGTCACCGTTATAAATATGTTATCACTACAATCAGTATTAGTTAAGAGTTGAATAATAAAAAACATGGGAAAAAAATCTTCAAGAAATTTTCGTTACATCTAATACGATTAGACTTCTAAAAGTTAGGCGGAAAAATCCCACTTGTAGAAGAAGATGATATTTTATGGTCAAATTTTATTTTGTGCAACTTTGTGGTGGTCCTCTCTTCCTAATCTTCAACTCATTTTGAACTTCTATAAATTGTTAAATTAAGTACGTACAACAATAAGCTTCTATATCTCTTTCACTAAGACTAAAAAAAAAAAAGATGGACCAAAACATCTGCAAAAGCTTTCTAATCTTGGTCGTTTATTTGAGCTTCTTCAAAAACGATGGCCAACACACAATGGCCGCTCCGACCGATGGATTCACTCCGGTGAATCTAGTTCGCCAGAACAACTTTCAACTGCATAAGCCGTATGACCAACCTGCTCAGAATCGATACAGTGGCACCAGTCTTAGTCCTTTTTCTTATTTATATGAAAAGTTTTCGGTTTACAGCACTGACCAGCCCTTCATGCAAGGCAGTCCAACCAAGCCTCGTACTGAAATGCGAATTTTGGTACTCATTTATTTCTTCTCTTTCAGGCCACACATGAATAATCTTTTGGATTTGAAAATTTTATTTATAAATCATTATATAAGTTAAGTTTTTGTACATGATCGCATTAATATTTCTCATAGGGACTAAGTAATATATATTACTTTTATTCGTTTTGTGATAATTTTATTCCAGTGCAACAACTATAGCCATAAGTGATGCTCTGCCGGCAAAACTAGAATTTTTTTTTTTTAATGGGGACACTATTTAAAAATAAGAGACACCATTTTATCGAAAAGAGATGTACGCATATATTTCGATTATTGACTAGGAGGGCATAGATATAAATTGTCTTGTAAACATAAGGTAGAACATCATATTATAATTATTGAATAAGAGAAATTTTATTTTTGTAAAATAAGGACACAAATAAAATTTTAGTAAATGTTAAGAGTAAAAATAAGAATTCAAAAAGTTGAAAACGCGCTTTTACAGTGTGTTCTTGTGACTCCAAAAAAAGTGATTAGTGTTTTCGCCCTTAGTCACCCCGTCTTTCTCTTTTTTTTTTTTTTTCTTTTTTTTTTTTTTTCGTTTTTCTTTTATTGCATCCAATTCCTAATCTCTCTCTCTCTCTCTCTCTATCTCTCTCTTTTTCTATCCATATTACATGTAAATTGCATACGTGTGTACATGATGAAATTGCAAATCAACTGCTAGGAGGAAATTAAGTCCGCTTGGTGTGTATGAAGCGAAATATATGTGTACGTATATGTATATATATAGAGATATAGACATCTAAATACGAATATATATATATATAGCATTTTTTTTAATTCAATTGCAAGATTTGTAATTTATATATATTATTATAATAATAGTTGATTTTATTGTACTTTTAGTGATTCTTATTATTTTGCATTAACAGTTTTTAAACAATATCATGTTATTCATAATTTTACATAAAATTACAAATAAATCAACTAGTTATTACAAGTAATTTAGACTTATTCAGCTGCCAAATAAGAGACAATTCCTATATATATTATATCTATTGCAAAAAAGTGTCGTATATTAGTCATGTCTCTTTCCTACATTTCTCTATATATATTGCAAAAAATGTCTTATATTGTTAAATTAGTTATTGTATTATTTTAATTTAGGTAAGTGATGTGTTAGTTTTAGGCAATTGATTCAATTATATATTATAAACTTGTATTTATATAGTAGCTCATTCATAGTATACTTACTAGTAAATCTTCTATTTATTCCGTTGTGTATATAAGTGCAGCTTATGTAAAATATTATTGCATGCTCTTTCCTCCTTAATATTTTATTTTTTTCTTATTTAATTTAATTTCTATAATTTGTTCTTTTTTTATTGAACATTCCATACCACTAAATACATTTAGACAATTTAAATGCCACATGAGATTCAACTTTTGCTACTCCTATTTCGAGATCATGGTAGATTTAGTGAAATTCTACCTCAAACCTCCTCTTTCTTCGGATTGACTTCAGAAGCCTTTGCCTTTTCTTGGCCAGAATATTTGGTAGAAACTTGCCGTCTAGTTCAGTGGCAGAGAGCGGTCCGAGTGGGCGGGATGGAGAGAGAGCGTTGGGTTTGAGGAAGGTGTTATGGCATATAGAGAGAGAAAGAGGGTTTGGGGAATAAGAAGTTGAGGTTAGTAGTTCACTACGTTAAAAAAAAAAAAAAATTACTTTCATTTTGTTTGTCCCTCAATTATAGGCCTAATCCCATTTCAATTTCTTCAATTTTAAATGTCTCAGAATCAATCATCACATTACAATTTATCCCGTAATAATCCTTCTCTATCATGTCAAGATTAAGTGTGTGTTAATCAAGATTAATTTTGTTATTATAATGTTAGGCTACACTATTTGAGTTTTGCCTTTCCTTCACACAAAACAAATAATGATCACTATATTGATATTAATCAATTAATGATAGATCACCGAGTATATGAGTTAGTCCATTATGACCGTTAAAAGGACAATAATTGTAATAACCCGAATTTTTATGACTCTAGATTTCCTTTGAATGAGGAAAACTTAAGTCTAGATCATGTTTGGAATAGAATATCGGTATAAGTTTGAGTTCTCGGTTAATTAGCTACGAGACTCAATGATGGATTACTTAGCCTAGTATAAGGCACTTTAAGGAAAATGGCGTGATGAAATTTCATGATTTCATGTTGGTCAAAGTTTGACCAAGAAAGTCAAAGTTGACCAAAAAGTCAAAGGGTTGATCAAGAACAGTCAAAGGTATGACTGTACAGTATAGCAGTATGGGAAATATACTGCTAAAATTGTCTTTTTGGACAAAATAACAAGAATAAGCTATGAGACCACCCTAGAAAATTCAAGCACATTAAGTTGGATATCAAAGTCCTAATGACTTTCAGAAATAAGAAGAAAATTTTTACAGTCCATTTTTACGCAGATAAATTTTGGACTACAGTCAAGTATAACAGTACTGAATTATACTGTGTATTAGTAAACACAATATTGGAAATATCTGTGTTAGCAAGAAAAGACTGCATTTTAAGGAAAAAGCCAAACAAGGCCTTATGATGATGTCACCCTATTTTGGAATTATGACATCATTTTGGAGAAAGAAAAATGGTGAAAAGAAATAAAAATTTGTTGCCACCTTGCACAATGATGGCCGGCCATGTGGAGGACTAAAATGTAAAAATTTTGCCTTTTGGGGCAAAAGTGTAATTTTTAGAAAATAGTGATGTAAGCAAGTGATGTTATCAAGATGTCACCATGATGAGGTAAGCAAGGAAACTTGGCCTCCAAGGAGTGAACAAGGGCCGGCCACCTAGAGGGATCAATTTGCAAAGATTTTGTCTTTTGGGGCAAAAATACAATTTTTGAAAATATGATGATGTAAGCATGAGGTAAGCACATGATGTCATCAAGATGAGGTAAGCAAAACTTGGGCTCCAAGGCATGCAATGGACAGCCAACACCTAGAGGGGTCAAAGTGCAAATATTTTTGCTTCAAGGACTAAAGTGTAATTTTAGGAAAATAATTAAATCCTAGTTTAGGGACTTTTTAGCAATTTTGAAAAGTTCAAAACCCCTATAAATAGCAGCAAAGGGGGCGGATTTTTGAGGGAGAAAAATAGCAAAATCTAGCCAAACTCTTGCAAAATCTTTCCTCACCCTTTTTTGACCAAAACGAACCTAGGGGGGGAGGAAAAAAAAATGGTGGCCGGATTTCTTGGGTGGCCAGATCTGGGGGTGATGGCCGGACCTTGAGAGGGCTCAATTTAATTGGCCAAATTTTTGGAACCCCAATTGGAGGGGAGGCCGGTTGTGGGAGCCAAGAGGAAAGCTTGATCCAAGCTTGCAAACCTATGGAAAGGTTAAGGTAAAACCTCTAACCTCTAAGTTTTTCATTTAAGTTTAGAACAAGATATTTATGTGGTTGTTTTCATGAGGAATGGCCGGTTGTGGTGGAGACCAAGGGGGAGGAGGAATTTTGGATCAAACCAACCAAATCCTTGAGTGGAATCAAGGTAATCATCCTGACCCTAAACCTTTTTAATTTGAGCTTAAATTTGGGAAATTTAAGTGTATTTCCATGTTGGGATGTAAGAGCATAAGCTCATTTTCTTATGCCATGCAATAAGTTTTGTGCTTGATTAGGGTGCTAAGGTCTCAATTATGATTATGGTGCATGATTTGATAAGTATGCTTGCATGATTATTAAGATTGCATACATGCACATAAGGTGTTTGTCATATGTCCCTTGATGTTTAAATGATGTATGAATGTATGTTTTATGTTAGAAAGCGCTGCATGAATGATATTAGGCTCCCGCTGAGGGCGGTTGAGGTATTGTGCGCGTAATAGGACGTAAAACGAACTTAAAACCGAAAACTGCCAGTTCGGGTGCCAACTGGCCAGTTTGGGAAAAGTGAAATTTGAGGCCTTTAGAGGTCGAATTAGAGAAAATTAAAACATAAAAGTTGTTCAGAAGGGTTTTTCCTAGGGGGCTGCATAGGCATTTTTCCAAAATAAGGCTCCAAAGGCCTCGTTTTTACAAAACCGAGCCTAGTCTGCCCAGACCTAGTTTACACGACCAGCCAGTTTCAAACAAAAACTGACAAAAATACAAGCAGAACTAGATTTTTCATAAAACATAAAAGTTTTAGAATTTTTCGAGAGCTACAACTTTCGTGAAGACAAGTTTTTCAAATTCGGAGTGGATCTTTAAAACTGAAACTGTTTTACAAGGGATGCAGGGAACCGAAAATTCTGCACATGAATTTTACAAACATTTCCGAAAAAAATATTTTGTTTAAAACCGCTATTTTTAATTATAAAAAAAACTGTGCCAAAGGTGGTTTTTAACCGTAAATGACTTTTATAAAGATCCATTTCAAAAAGATGAATTTTTACAAGAAGATTAAGGAAATTATGAAGCTAATTACACAAGATTTCCAAAAAGTAAGAAAATAGAATTTTCTTAAGATAAAATTGTAAACAAGCCGATTACGGACAGTAACCGGGAATAATACCCGAGTTACTGGGCTTAGCCCAAAGCCCAAGTTGACCATAGTTGACCGAGGGTTGACCTTTAGTTGATCAAATATTGACTTTGGTTGACCCAACATTTAATTAAGTATAGCCTTAAGGGTTACCCACTATAACCCTAAGGATATCGAAAACCCATAATAAGGATAAGAGAAGAGGGGTAATAGAAATAACCCAATAAATTATAAAACCCAAGGTTTTTAAGAAAACCTAGCGGTATGTCAAGGGCCTAGCCCAAGAGGTTATCCAACGTAGCCTCTTCAGGAATAATCAAAGTTCGATTATTCTTAAATGGTAGGATGACTAATCGTGACCAAGTGAGATATCAGAAGGACATACAACTAAGATTTTGAAGGCATGATGGTTAGGACACCAACATTCCACAGCAAGGATTAGACTCTTATCATATCCTTCATCAAGCAGGAGGAAACCTGCAGCTGTACCCGGAAGAGGAGCAACATTACGTAGGACATAACTGGAGATAGCCTGTCGTTGTGCCTCAGCTTGGAGTCGCACGAAATAGGACACAGCTAGCCAAGTAAGTACAACTCCGCCTACAGCATAGCCCTTTGTTGTTACTTGCCTGATGTGATGGTATGTGATGATATGTGATGCCATAATGTGTGATGCTATGCTATGGCTATGATGTGCTAAGTTATGTTATGACATGTTATGCTATGTTTACAAAAATGCCATGTTTTCGAAAAGGCCATGTTATGATAAATGTTGATAATGTTATAATATTGTGGCATCATGAAGCATGTGCACTAATGTTAAACTACTTTGTAAGAACAAGACAAGTAGGATGTTGTGTCGTGTCGACTTGCCACAAAGGCGGGTTAAATGGTATGGTTCATGGTTTGAGTTGGATTGGATGGCTACCTAAACTACTCCATGTTAAACTTTGTGTTTCATGGTTTGAGTTAAAACGGACTGCCGCCTTCAACCATTCATGGGCTATGTACCACGGTACGAGCACAC
Source organism: Ficus carica (assembly GCA_009761775.1). Classification (NCBI taxonomy): domain Eukaryota; kingdom Viridiplantae; phylum Streptophyta; class Magnoliopsida; order Rosales; family Moraceae; genus Ficus; species Ficus carica. The sequence continues at coordinate 166,088 of VYVB01000520.1, forward strand.
ATGATAAATAAAGGAATAGAACTAAATTAAGTTATGAATCCATAATTGATTCATAAGAGGTCATAATTGGTTCATGCATAATGATATGTGTTTTGCGTCGCGGGTGTAACAGTTGTACTTACTGAGCGAAAGCTCACATCTTACGTCTATGCTGTAGGTAAGCAACCTGCTAGCAATCTCTGATGCAATACTGTGGAGGACTGGTTCTGCGGACTGTGAAATGTGGGATGGACACTGCCACGGCTTTTAAACAAAAAAAATATATACTCTATAAAATATGTTGTAATGAAAAATGGTTTTCATATTTTCATGACGTTTTAAGTATAAAGGACGAAGTTTATGTATGTATGGCAAGCAAGTTGCCTCTTGTGGTACCAACCCACATTAGTTCGGGTTTGGTCTACAATTTGATTAAGATGGCCTTCAAGGAGGGTTTGAGAGTTCGGTACTCGAGTAAGTACCTATCAGTAAGTATGAGTTTGAGGATAAAGTTCAAGTTGAAAGTTTTAAAATAAAGTTTAAAAGAAAAAAAAATTTCCCAAATTTTCCGCAAGTTTAAATTAAGTATGTAAGTAAGGTGACGACCCGGCATAGGAAGTCGGGGCGTTACAATAATTTTCCTAGATTAAGTATATATTATTAAAAATATAACCTTATTAATCCAAAAGAGAGGGGAAAAAAAAGGAAAAAATTCAATATTTTGTTCCTTTTTTTTTTTTCCCCTGCTAATGTAGTATTGTGTTAATCATATAATCTACAATCTATGCAATTCCTTGATAAAATCCTCAATAAAAAGGATCTACTCCATAATAAATCAATTGATGCCTCACTAAAATCGTTATCTTAAGAACCCATAACTTAAGAGAGATCAAGGTTGCTGGATCCAATTAGGTCTTATTTAAGAAGCAGCTTCAAACGCATTCCATTTTCAGCACAATGACATTTTTTTTTCAGAGTCCGCTGTCACATCATATTCTAAATTATTAAGTTCCGCCAGCTTATCTAAAAACAGTTTGTGTGCACCACTATCTCAATTTCTTTTTGAAAAATCACATAATGTCAAGTTTCATCAAACTCTCTTCTTGTTTACTCGTTTTGTATACTTGAAATTTCCCAGAAGATCAATTTAAAGAGAGATTCACAGTACTTTATCTTCCAACTGGTGAAACCATTGGTCCATTACCAGTAAAATGACAAATGAAAAGAACTAAAGTCCTTAAGATAGAAAGGAACACAAATGGTTATAGGCAGAGATAGTCTGCCAAAAAAAAAAAAAAAAAAAAAACCCTGCTAATCAAGTCAATTGCCGTTACATCTGGGCAAACTTGACTAATTGGTGTTAACTACAGAAAGACCAAAGTTTTTGCTGCAAAATATGAAAAATAATATTTGAATCTTTCTCAAAACATTTTGTGAGAAGTACTAAAGTCACTCTCATGGAAGAATTTAGTTCTCGATCTTTGTTCCACCTTGCTTTTGGATTTCTTATTCCAAAATTAGAACCTTTCCTATGGTTCTTTTTTGTATCAAAAAACCAAGTTGGTGTAGTTAGGTGTAAAATTACCATTAAAATACCTGCAATCATTGCAAGCTATAAGTCAAGCCTTGTTAAAAACCTTCTCAAGCAAAATTCAAGAGGCAAAATCCTAGGAAGAAGAAAATGAATTATTTGTTTGAATCATAAGTTAAAGTTGAGTTTTTGCATTCAAATTGTGCAAGTGGAAATGTTTTTTTTTAAGTGATCAGAGAAAAATAAGTGCGATCTGAATTCATAAAAAATAAAAATTTAGATTTAACTTGATTTGAAAAATTTAGATCCAAATATAGCAATCAAAAGAGTACATCATAGGAATATAGGATTAGAGTGTCAGGTAGGCCCCATCGTGGAAAATACAAATATCTGGGAAAATGAGAAGCAAAGCCCGGTTTAACAACAGGAATAACACCGCAAGAGATTAAAATTAAACATCCAATTTTTCATCTAATTATCTAAGTTGCTTTATTAACAACCACTTTAGGTTTCCTCGCGACAAAAGAGGGACCAAATAAAGTGATTGTTTGCAAAACTTACAAGAAACGTGAGTACTACGTACCCTGACCAAATTGATAATAGTAATACATGTACTTTGAAAATAATGTTTTCTTGAGACTTCAAAATGCAGATAATTATCTAATTACAAAAGTGTAAAACTAGTTTAGCTAAGTGCTTAATTGTCTTAGTTATCATTATTATTTGTTTTGTTAGTTTTCTCTATCTCTCTCTCTAAATGTTGTATATTACTTATTTCCCTGCAAGCCTACATAAATCTTATTCATAAATCTTAGTCACGCCTTGTTTTAAACATTCTTTTTTTTAGGGTTGTTGAAAAACCTTCTCAAGCAAGACTTAGAAGGTAAAATCAAAAGAAGAATAGACATAACACCTAATTGTGGAACCAATCTATTGTTTTAGTAAGGACACGTATACACTAAAAGTTAAAAGTTTTTTGGGACACTTATAAAAGAATTATCAACTTTTTGTGCTACAAAATGAGAAACATGTAACCTTTTTAAAAATAAAATTGAAACAAGAGTTAAAAAAAAAAAAAAAAAAAAACACACACACACACAAAGAGCGGAGGCTCTTACTCGGTCATAGTTAGCTCATAGGTGACTGCACCCCTTATAACACCCCAGGAGGCTAGACCGTCCAATATTTCATCTCACAGCATGTAACTTGATTTTTTTTTCCACGATAGATATATGTGATGTGAACCATCACTTCAATTAATTGAAACAAGACAGAAAGTCATTGTTGTGAAACAAGACAGAAACAATTGGTGATAAACTGGTTTACTTAAAGGTCTTTCTAAGTAGGCAATTTGCCTATTTTTGTTAAGAAAGAAAGAAAATTAACAAGAGGGAAAGTAAAAATGAAAGTAAAAGAAAATAAAAAAGAGATGACATATTTTGTTTTTCCTTTATATTTTTTAGTTTCATGGATTGAGAAAAAACAAAAATAAGTTGTAGAATTACTATTTTATTTATTTATATATATTATTTTACTTTAAAAGCAATGAATATTAAAAAGTATTTATAGTAGTTTTTTTTATGGATTTTAGTTTTTCTCACATTTTTAGAGAGAGTAAAAAAATAGATCCCACTGCAATCTTTTTCCCCTCTATTTTCCTTTTTTTTTTTTTTATTGAACAACCAACTCCATCAATTTCCCTTCACTTTCTCTCGTTTCACATCCTTACTTCCTAAAGAGAAGAAAATATGCACAAGTAATTAATACACTGGCATATTTATCTGTCAATTAATACAAAAAATAAATTCTTAGAGAACGAGTAAAATGGTGCTTAGAGAATATATAGCAGTACATATATCCAATTAATCCGATGATATAGTTTAGATGTCTTTTTTTTTTGTAATAACATATTAATATCCTTAATTTTGTCCTCTTTTGTCCGGATCTTTTGTTTTCCTTACAAATACATTAGTATATATGTGCATTCTAGACTGATTTAGCTTTTGTAGAAAACATGTACTTTTTGTACTTGTTTATGTGTATGTTTTTATCTTTTCCTCTCTTTTTTTTTTTTTTTTTTTTTTTTTTTTTTTTTTTTTTTGTTTTT